>CM077016.1:20968848-21205422 GCA_039090855.1 Macrothele yani
TTTTTTTCCTTTTGACGCATATTTTCTCAAATATTTTTACTTGTGGTTGTCCCACTCCAAGCCCAAAGTAACCATAACTATTATAGCGGCTTACTTCGCCCCATCCCAAAGTATCCGTAACTATTACAACGACTTAATTCATTCGCAACGTGCGTTTTCAATGACTTATAACCGGCCAGGCTTGTCTTGTTCTTTGTTGGGTGTCTAAGGCAAGGGTGAGTAGCAAAGCATTCGCACTGATAACGAAAGTCTGATTTGATGTTTTGTTTATTGAATTGTGAGTTCCTAAGTCATCAATGGTGTAGAATCAGTTATCATTAATAACAAGCTTGACATCGAAGGCAGTGTGCATAACGATGAATTAAGTGGTGTACCATCCACTAGTAAAACCTCATCGCCAATAAAAGATGCCCCTTCGACGGTACGGAAAAGTGTAACCACGCCAATCTAGAAACGGGAAACAAGAGGCGAGCTTATAAGTGAAGAACGAGATACAGTGAAATTTAAAAAATTCAGAAAAGAATGGTTAAGTGACGAATACTTTAAATCTTGGCTCCAACCTGTACCAGGGACTGATGCACGATATAAATGCACGGCTTGCAGTTTCACTATTCTTTGTGGCAAAAGGGAGCACGTGAAACACGCTAACAGTGAGAAGCATAAAAAAAGAATGAAAGCTATAAAGGGATCTCCAGCGGTTGAGAGCTTTTTCCAGATACGAACAAATCCAGATGACTCACATGACTATGAAGTCAAAACAGCAGAAATAAAACTTGCTCCATTTTTTGCTAGAAATAATTTGGCATTTCCGGTAGTTTAATAGTTAGTTTTTGTTCTCCAAAAAGCATTTCCTAACACCAAGATCCTAAAAGATGTGAAAATGAAAAGGCGTAAGTGCACCAAACTAATTTCAAACGTCTTCGCTAAAATAACGAATGGGGATACAGTTACAAATTTAAGAAAAACTAAATTCTCGATACATTTTAGTTGATGAAAGCGCAGATTTACACGTGAAAAGTTACTGTGCATTTTAGCTAGATATGTATCTATAGCAACAGGTCGGGTATAAACTGATCTGCTTGAGCTTGTGGAGATTAGTGCTTCAGATGCTTCTGCTGATTAAATTTACTCAGCGTTCAAACAGTCCCTGGAGAATAAAGAAATTCCACTGGGAACCATTGTGGGCATTGCATCTGACGGTTTAATATCATATTGGATAGAACAATTTCTTTTTAAGCCGACTGCACGTTAATTTTCCAGGAGTAAAAGTTTTGCGTTGTGTTTGTCACTCAGCAGCACTTGTATCAGGCAAGGATTGTGAGCAACTTCCAAGAACTCCGGAAGGTCTTATTCGGCGAATAAGCACATGTATTTCCACTAGTGCGAAAAGATGTCGCCAGCTAGTTGGTATCCACAGTGTTTTTATCATATAAAAATTAAGAAAATATTAAAATTATCCAACACAAGATGGTTAGCTTTATCGGAGTGTGTTGAGAGGATTTTAGAACTGGGGTTCTTTGAAGGTATTTTTTGATATGGTTGCATTTCAGGATAACATACTAAGTTCAGAATTCATTCCAGCTCAGATGAAAAATGAATTTAACGGGTGTTACTTCATGTTTTTGAAGTTTGCTTTGAAGTACTTTAACACTTTTAATGTATTGTTTCGAGGTAGATCTATCATCATCCGTACACTGGCCGAATTATCAGCTATTCTCTTTAAACAGCTAAGCCAGAACTTTTTCACAGCAGAAGCACTTCGTCGTGATGATGAAAAAGTAGCGCATCCAAGGAATACCCTTCCTCCGAAAATGTATACTTCGGACAAAAGTGTGAAGCACATCTGAAAGCATTTCTAGACATGCCGGAAGAAAATGAATTTTGGGAAAATTACTCAAAATTTTATATAACACCTGCTGAGAAACTCCAGAAAAGGAGTCCTCTCCAAAGTGAATTTCTTCGTGAAGCCAGATTTATCCATAGTAATGTTTGTTTCAACCCACTTGCAGGTGATCGCTGTATTTCAAAAGTGTGAGATGCTTTTAAGAAAGTTACAGACATTAATTCTGTGCACATAGAATGGAGAAATGTACCTTATGCGTTATAACCATAGTAATTTGAGGCAATAAAACAGAAGAGCTTGGATGAAATGTGCCACACAACCCGGAAAAAAAAGGATTTCTCTGGAACTTTTTGCTTTCCAAATCTAAGTTTCTGGCAAAACTTGTGCTCACATTGCCCCCATTCCAATGCTGCATCGGAGCGTATTCTTGGCATATTTTCTGATGCAAAACAAGAAAGACAAACTACACTGCTGGCCACCCAAAATGCAACACCAAGAAGGAAGCATCCCATTGGTCTGAAATTCGCAGCATGCGTCGCCCGCGAGAGGACATGCAAATCATGTGGGCCTGACACGCAACCGAGAAGCACTATAAGAAAAGTGCACTGAAGACGGGGTGTAAGTAGGGGAAGTGTGTTGTGCTGCCGGACCTGTGCGTGGAAAGCTTCCTGATGTCTCGTCGCAAAATACGGCAGTCATTCCAGCACGTTTCGGAGTTCGACAGAAGACGAATAGTGGCTTATCGCAACAGCGGTTTATCGTTCCGAGACATCGGCGCCCGTGTGGGACGACATCCAGCCACAGCGACACGAGTATGGATTCGGTGGGTGCAGGAGAGACGGATGGACCGACTCGAGCGATTGCCGCTGTCGTGGCAAACCCCCGATCTACATGACCGGTATGTTGTGCGGCGGTCAATGACGGCTCACACCGCCACATCATGAACGTTAGCGCAAGAATTAGAGTGTGTCGCGCAACAACCTGTGTCAGCACGTACCGTTCGACATCGTCTGCAGGAGCGGAGACTTGTCGCACGGCGCCCATTGCTCCGATTACCATTGATGTTACACCAGCGGCGCGTGCGGCGGCAGTGGGCCATTGAACTACGCACCTGGACTACGGAATGGCACGACATTGTGTTCTCCGACGAATCGCGCTTCTGCCGACAACACGACGATGGTCGGATCCGCGTGTGGCGGCACCGCGGGGAGAGACTGTATGACGCCTGCATTATGCATCGCCATACCGGTCCATCGCCTAGCGTTATGGTTTGGGGCCCAATTGGATATGACACCCGCACCCCTCTGGTACGCATCGCCGGTACAATCAATAGCCACCGCACTGTCTCCGACGTATTGCAGCCTGTATTCCTCTCTTACCTGCAGGACCTGCCAGCGGCCATGTTTCAACAGGACAATGCGCGCCAGCACGTGGCACGCATTGTGCAACAATTCTACACGGCCCACCAGGTGTCACTGCTGCCGTGGCCCGCCTGTTCTTACGATTTGTCGGCCATCGAACGCGTCTGGAAGCTGATCGGCAACCAAGTGCCCCGGCAAACACCACCCGCGGCTATGCCTGATGAACTGTGGCAAGGTGTGGAAGCAGTCTGGACCGACATAACCCAAGCCCACATCCAAAGCCTCTTTTGTTCGTTGCCGCGGCATGTAGCGGCCGTTATTGCCAGCCAGAGGGGACACACGAACTATTGATGTCTGCGTGTTCCACAAGTCGCACGGGCCTGTAAGCTCAATCGTTTCATCTTTGTATCTGTTGTTATGTGTCCAGTAAATCTGGCGTTGCTATCTCGTGTCGTTCTTGGTGTTGCATTTTCGGTGGCCAGCATGTAGATCAGGGGTGAGGTGTTAAACGCTGTGTGTATCGTGCTCTCTTGTTTTGGTGCAAGACTTATAGATTGCACAAAATTTGAAGGTACAGATGAACATACCAAGATTAACAATGACTATAAACTCTATGGAGGTACGGATTAACTAATGAGGGAAATCAGATATTTAATATTTTTAACAAGTTTATCAAAAAAATTAATTAAAATTACGCTATAAGAAATGTTTCAAATAATGAAAAAAAAGAAACTTTTTACAAACTGCTAATCTATAAAGTTATATATACATATTTTTGTGTATATTTGTATTTAAAGGTGAAGTTCCTATTTTCTAAAAAGTGAATTCCATGGTATTGTCGTTGTCTACACAGGGATTTTGACAACTGAGTACCTGCCATCACTGTCTCAGGTTGTCTTTAACGGACATATCATGAACCTTTCACCAGCCTCAGGTGAAAAACAGAATTTAGTAAGCACTATATATGTTTCTTGCGATTTTATCAAAAATGAGGTATAATCCTCTGGGATTGATCAGATCTCTTGACTGCTTGGGTATCCCACAGCATTTCAGAAATTTGTAAAAGTGCTTCTCGACCCCTTCCCTTCTCGCATTCTGAGACTTCCTGCAATTCTCTTCCTAGGGAAACTCAAAGGAGAAATCATAAGAACTCCCTCTTACACATCCGATGAAGATCCGAACCCGAAAACACTTCGGAAACTCAAGAAAATCCTTAGCTCTACTTCAAGAAGAAACTAATCTTCTCTCTCCTGCGGCTCCTGTGCTTTCCAGTTCAGAGTGGGGTTACCCTTAATTATTGAAAAATACTTTTTCTCTCTTTTTACTTTTTATTGACTTTTAGTAATCCTCCCATTTCAAAATTGGTGACCTACAATATTTGAGTGGAACACCTACAATATTTGAGTGGAATTGATTACACATACAACTGTAAATTACTACTGCCGTATAATGAAAACATGAAATTTCGGACCTCTTGTGTAGACATCGTGTTTATATGGAATAAATCATACGAACGAATGTGTGATTAATCAAGGCGTAAGCTATGTGATCCAATTACAAATTTTCATTTAGATTTGTGGTACTTCGCCGTAAAATATTGTGAAAAAGTAATTATATATACTTTTGTCTTTCCGGATGATTGAATGGATATAATGTTGGTTAAATTCAAAAAAGCTGATAGCCAGCAGCTGAAACAGATCGCCATCAACTAGTATGAAATGGGTGGCCTTAATAGCGTGATATAAAACAACTGTTAAACAATCGTTTCATATATTTCTTACAATTTACTGCAACGATTGGTTTTCCTTTCAGATTTTCGTGTAGCCTAAACTTCCTTTCAAAATGAGATCAACCTAACACCATTGAATATGTACCCGGTCCACCAGTTACCACGACGACGAAAAACCTCGAAAGGTTTAGAGCAGTTCTAACTCCAAGTTGTTGATTTGATTCTCTTGAAAAGGCTGAAGAAGAAGTAGGTGTGGTAAGAAGTTGCCATTATAAGAAAGGTTTTATAGATATTGAGAAAAAATTAGTGTTTAGGGGTATATTGCTATTTGTTGTGATGAGGAATTTGTAAGCTGCCCTACATAGTTAACCCTGTGCAAGCCAAACGACAGCAGAAACAAGTTAGTAAAATCATGCAATGCATTGATCATAATACGCTTTCCAACAAACCTGAAATCATTACTCAAGTTATCACTCAAGTTATGAGGATAATGGCTGTGGAATAAATCTCAGTCCTGTGCCCTGACCTTCAATCACATTTCGATGATATTCAACAGAACCGGTTCAGTATACCTCCGAAATAACATGATAAAGTTTTGTTGCAATGGAAGCATTTTTACGTAAGTTACGATGCATAAGGGCTATGGAATATATCCCGCTCCTATGTCCTAATCTTTGACCCCAATTTGCCCATTTACAACAGGATTCGTCCCAGGCTGGCCCCTACAACATACTAACATTTTATAGAAATCGAAGAATTTTTACGTAAGGTATGATGCATAATGGCGATGGAAGGGATTCCGCTCCAATGTCCTGAAAGTTGAAAACATTTCGTTCACTTTCAATACGGTTCCTTCCCAGGTGTTCCCCCTTCCACATACTAAAATTTCATCGAAATCGAACGATTTTTACGCGAGTTATCGTGCGGACGGACATACTCACACAATGCGTGACGTAATGAGGCAGATGGGAATCGCGGCCATCTGCTCGAAAGAGTGTGACGTCATAAAACTTTAATAGGATCCAGACACAACGCGTGACGTAATGAGATAGATGGCGTGAACGCGCGCCAGCATTTGAATCGCGAGGCTGTAACGTCATAAGATTTCTAAGCATGTATAACATTAATAGGACGCCATGACACTAAAACTTGGTGATTCGGGGTGGTTATTTAACGCACTAAACGAATTTTCTTAAAGTCGAGATCAAGCTAAATCAATTTCTAGTGCCAGAAAACGGAAGGGTAACGACTTTTATCAAAATCCTTAGAGTCGTTTTTAAAATAAAATTTACATGCATACAAGAATTGCTCCTTTAATACTGTAGTATAGGATAAGGGCGATGGAATGGATCCTTATCCTATGTTCTGACCTTCGATCCCATTTCGTCCATTTTCAATAGGGTTCGTCCCTAGGTGGTCCCCTACCACATACGAAAATTTCATCTTAATCGAACCATTTTTACGTACGTTATGACGCATAAAGGCAATGGAGTGCATCCCGCTCCTATGTCCTGACCTTTGACCCCACTTCACCCATTTTCAATAGGGTTAATTCCCAGTTGGTCCCCTTCAATATACTCAAATTTCATCGACATCGAACCATATTTACGCAAGTTATGACGCACCAGAGCAATGGAATGGATCCCGCTGCTATGTCGTGACCTTTTTCCCCATTTCGTTCATTTTCAATAGGGTTCGTCCCCAGGTGGTCCCCTACCACACACTAAAATTTCATCGAAATCGAACAATTTTTACGCGAGTTATCGTGCCGACAGGCGGACGGACGGACAGAAGGACGGAAAAAGCTGGATCATATACGCTTCTTCAACCTACGGTTGGAAAGCATAAAAAAGAAAACTGGCAAAGATTCGGAAAAGCGGAAGTCTAAAAAGAAAATAAAGAGAAAATCAAAAAGAAAGCGCTTCCACTAGTATTAACTTACCTGTAACATTTCGTTACACCATTTCTAAATCATACAAATGTAAGTACAACTGCTGTATGAAAAACAACGTTTAGCTAATGATAATGAACTTTACATGCATTTCAATTTGCGACCACACACTATATATTTCACGACTCTAAAGAGCAGAGTACCAATTTGGTATATGGTAGTGACTGATGTATATCTCAGCAATGCTTTATTAATTGCAGTGTACAATTCCAACTTCTAAAACCTGTTACAGTGCACTGTATTTCTTATGCAAATAGAGTGAGTAGACAAATTTCTATTTACCAATAACTTATTTAAATTTATTATACATCACTTGTATTATACATTTCATATGCGATAGCGTAAGCCACATTTGCTGTCTTTTTCTTTATCTACAAGCACTTATTAACCCTTTAACGACCATGACCCAAAAAATTTTATCAGTCCAAATATCATAGCTCCCGAAATTGTCTGTTGCTACACTTCTTAGTTTAATAGCAACAATAACGACTGAGGAAACTCCTGCTGATTCCTCATAGGCCGAGAAAATTTGAAGAATAGGTAAGCGTAAGAAATCAGACTCACCCTACGCAGGCGTTTTAGGCGGCTATAGCCGTTTGCATGTACGGGCGTTTTGGGCGTTATGGTCGTTAAAAGGTTAAAAAAATAATATTTATGCACTAGTAAAATTAAATACCTCGTGGCACTTCGTGGTAACAACGGCACACAAAACAGCAACTAGGGCCGCTTTGAATCTTGGAGAGGTGCGAGCTACTTCTGTGTGACATTGGCAAAAAAGGCCCCAACTCACTGGGTTTTGTTCCAGAATCCTTAGGTTGAATGACCATCTGGAACCGTTAGCTGTGGGCTAATCCCCACACTGATGTACTTACCTGATTAAAAAGACAAAAAAAATATTAAAAATGACTCAAGTGTGGGATATGGTGGACTTACCACACTTGAGAAGAACGGTCCATCATGGAATAGACCTGGACTTTCAAAACGGCGTATGAGAATAAGATCTCGGCTGAGTGAATGTAAGATTAATGCAGGGAATACTAGAGGTATAAATGGCAAGATGAATGAGGTGCTTGAGGAGATGAATACGTATAGATTAGAAGTGCCGTGTGTAAGTGAAATCAAAAAAGAAGGAAATTGGTATAGAAGTGAATGGAGCAGTGAGTGTGTGGTCTGGAGTATTGGATAATGTGGGAGGACAGGCTGTTGTAGGTGTGATTTTAAATAAAATGATGAAGAACAGCTTGATTCACTATAGTTGCGTAAGTGAGAGAATTCTCTGTATTCGTTTGAAAGTGAAATTTCAGATAATTGTAATTGTTGTAGTGTATGCTCCTCGTGACTCAGAACCTTCTGATAAGAAGGACGATTTCTGGAATGAGCTAAAAGCTGTTTTGAGCAAGTTTGGTGCTAAAGAAAATATTATAATAGCAGGATATTTCAATGCTAGAGTAGGTGTGCAGAATGCAATTTCTGACAATGTTCTGGGTAAGTTTAATTATCTTTGTGTGGATGATAATGGTGAAATAATAATTGAACTCTGAATTGAGAATGGTTTGTGTGTATCTAGTACATTTTTTCAACCACAAGTATATCTACACATATACTTGGGAAAATCGTACTATTGGTCAAAAGAGTGTGATAGATTTTGTTGTCTATGATTAGCGTCTGAAACACTTAGTTGTTGACACTTGTCTGATGAGAGGAGCGGATGTCGATTCTGATCATTACTTGGTAGTATCACGAGTGAAACCTAATGCTTGTTGGAGGAAAATAAATAGGAAGAGGCCCAGGATAGAAAGAATAAAGTTTGATAGGCTACTTGAAGATCATCAACATTATTCTGACTTACTCAGAGAACGACTGAAGGAGCTAAAGTCTGGTGAGAGGGATGTAGAAACGAAGTGGGAATGTTGAAAGAACTGTGTTGTCACTGCTGCTAAAGAGGTCTCTGGCACCACAATGGTAGGCAACAATAGAGGTGATGCTTGGTGGAATAATGAGATTGAAGAAGAAGTAAAGAGAAAGAAGGAAGCCTATTTGAGGATGTTGCAAGGTAGAGTTTCTTTGGATGAATATCGCTGTAAGAAGCGTTAAGCTGCTTAGCTGGTTCGCCAGAGTATGGCAAAAATAGGAAGGAGAAGGTGGAAAGGCATGAACTGGCTTTTTCGAAAGATAGCAAGTCTTTCTGGAAGTACATGAGACTCAGAAAAAATGGGAGAAACAAATTTGTAAGTTGTGTGAAGAGTAAGGTCGGGGAAATGATATGGAAGCCTATTGAGTTAAGTGAAAGATGTGGTGAATACTTCTGTGAGTTATTAGATCAGGAAAGCAAAGATGATTCTGAGACAGACGCAGATGATGTCACAGTGAGGGATGGAAGCACAGAAGGGATCTCAAGACACGAAGTGTGTAAAGCTCTAAAATCTCTTCAGAATGGTAAGGCTCCGGAAGTTGCCGGCATAACTGCCGAAATGTTGATTTCTTTATGTCATGTTCTGTCATTTCTTTCGCTTTCTAATTTCCTATCACAGTAAACTAGCACATACTTTCTTAAATCAATGAGACCTACATCGTCTGGGGATTTCCCTGATGGCAGGTTACATTACTATACCTGTGTTTTCGTTTGCCAAAACCTGTAGGAATTTAAATGTTTGCCTCAAATTTCGCGAAATTTTCCGAGGAGTTGTAGACGACAATATTTCTACAGATTCAATGGCAAGTGTTTCTCACTAAAACATAAATCTATTCACGTAACGTGTCTTCGGAGAAAAGAAAACGCACAATGTTATTTACTTTACTTGCAAGAAGTTTTATTATGATGGGGAAAGTGAAATTAAAAATACTTTACCATGTAAAGCTCATATATGGTGTTCATAATATTTTTTGTACATTCACGTTAGACTGCTCCAGCGCATTTGCTGTTCTACAGAGGCATTCAAGTCAATAGAAATATGTTTCCACTGTTAGTTTCCTGTTCCACAGAATGCGTAACTGGCATTTTCAGAATTGCAATGCTACTTTTCTTCCTCTCTGCAGTAAACGTCCTTCTTCCACTGCCGAAAAACATTTGCTCTCATAAATGCAATTGCAGCAATCTCCGAAATATTCAATAGTGCATAAATATTTTATGTAACTGCATCTCTGTGGCCTCAGATCAACTTTTAGGACTAGAACACTTACATGATGAAGTGTATTCTTGTGCAGAAGAAAAGATATGGAAAAAATGGAGCAAATGATATTAACATGAAACTGAATGATCCTGGAAGAAGGATGCACTGCGGAAAGTTATCCTTTTAAATTATCTATGCAATAAACAAAGCTGCTTTTTCTTCAGAGAAAAATTTACGCTCAGAATGAATAGAATAAGGACGGTGAATTGAACGTTTATACAACTGTTCTATAAAGGATGAACATGAATAAATAATGTTCTTCGAGATTTGTATCTTGTATCACTTTGTCAAAGGCTCCAAATATCTTTTCGAGGATAAGATCCAGGAATTAAACTTCGAAACAGTGCATTTTGCTTTTTCTAGAAAACCGTGGTGACAATCATGGCGTTTTTATAAATCAAAGTATTCAAAAATATCGGATCGAAGCGATTGAGGTAACAGTTATAAAATAACAGCTGAGAATGAAATTTAGGTATTTTCCATAAATTATTTTTAATACCTATTCAGGTTCATTATTTTTACTTACGGATAAAGCCTTCTAAGTGACACTAAATGAAATTTAATTAGGATTTTTCACTTTCGGGAAGATTATGCGTGTTACTACGACAACGATCGAACAAAACACCCAGAGAGATAAGTCATATTCCTTAACATTTGAGTTATCACCTCGAAAAATAGAATTCGATAGCGTTCAGCCTAGAATGCGTAAAATATTTGTTTTGTGATCTGTGGATTTCGAAGGAATTAATTTAAAACAACAGGTAAATAATTATTTATATCCTTATACATCTGTTGAATATTTGCGAAGTATAGTCTGCTACACAGATTTGGATTTATTACTTTCAGTAATTTCTGCAAGAGATATTTTATATGTATTATTCATGAAAATATTGAGTGTAATACATTCAAATTATGAAACATTTAAAAAGCTTTTCACCGACTTCGGATGAAAAGCAAGTCGAAATTAATGCTTTCATTCAATGTCTGTGTTCCAATCACACAAAGGATGCGGTTTGTAGATCGTGCATTTCAGATTTTCCGTGCTGACGTGTAATGTTGAATACATTACACTCCAGCAGGGAAAACCTGAAACGATTAAAGGAAAGTAAGTAGTGTGTTTTTCCTGACATGACAGTGATATATGAAATATTATACAAACATCTATTTCCTGGAAGATATCTAGATCATTAGATATATCAGAATAAAAGAAAACAAAGTGATATGATTTTTTTGCCTGATACAATTTTTTTTACCCATACTGCACATGTTTTCTGTTAATTACGTGTTTTAAAATTCTGCATTTACTCACTGATTTGTGCTATTGCGCTTTGTGGTAATACTAAGAAAAATGTACAGGGCAACAGCAAATTATTATTAATATGTAACAGAAGTTAGATTCGTACCATCCGCACTTATGTACGAGAGTATAACTTTGAGATGGCTTTATAAACAACTCACTGCAAGAGGTTTAGATGTTTTCCAAGGGAGTTGACGGCAATATTTGAAAAAATCGTATTTTATTGGCCTTTCATAAAAGTATGGCAGTGAGTGTAGAAGGGAAAACGCAAGTATTTTAGAAATGGCAAACATCCTCGGCTATGCAAGAACTACTAAATGAAGGGTGTGCAATAGGCTGTGCACAGACAACACAAAAGTTGGTAGCTGATTTCCTGTAAGAGGAAACGACTGGTCGATGTTCCAGAGAAACTGCCCTTGACTGTGCAAGGTAACAACCGAATTCATTTTTTTTAATACCCACGCAGTAGAACAGTGGAATTTAGAGCAGAATTTCATCTTAAACAACCTATGTCACATTGTCGCACGTAGGCTATAGCAGCAGAACTCTACTTCGTGTACAACTCGCTTTTGTTAAAAATCGACAAATTCGTCTGCGATGGGAGCTCCAAAACCTTTCGTTTGAATATGGGAAAACGGTCAACTGGAGTAGAGAATCAAGATTGAAGCCAATACACAGTGTTTGCTGGGTCAGATTGTTGTATCAATAGCAGGAACAGGTGGACACCAATTCCCTAACGTTAATTGTATAAGCCCGAAAAAAGGTGTGATGGTCTGGCTTCTGCTCTGATAGGGAGTACTGGGCCCGTTAATACTTCAAGTACGGCATGTGAATGCCACGTGGTATCTTAATACTGCAGACCAGGAACACCCTAACATTTGCATGGTACTCCTTGATGAAGAAAGTTACTTCTGGTAGGATAATGGGCCACACGATAAAACTCTCACCTATAAACAGTGGTTTCAGCAGCACGACAGTTACCTTTTGTTCTAAAATGGAACTCAGGCACAATCTCCATTTCTTATCCCAATAGAACCCTGGCAGAATGATACTGAGAGAACTCTTCGTAATAGAGATCGCCTTTCACCGCATTTACAGAGCGCATCACATTCGATTGGATGAAAATACCAGTAGAGTGAATTGTTCGAATCACTGAATCTGAAGACCAATGTCGTCCGAGTCGGTTGTTAGGTTGGTGAACGTAATAATTTGCTATTTCAGTGTGCATTGTTATACACGCTCGAGTCACATTATTGTAACCACCAGATCAATTTTGAATTGAGCTACTCTGTTTCCGAATAAAACAAACCGATTTCTGGTTTATATTTTGATTTAACATTCACTTTTATTTCTTATTCAAACTTCTGTACATAAGATCATATACTTTGCTCAAAACCAAATCCAAAAAAAAAAAAAATATAATATAAAACAAGCCTCTGTTTGAATTTACGAAATAAAGAGCTACTTCACACGATGAGGGAGTTTGGGCAATATTTAACATAACAGTTTTAAAATGATACATTCATTCGTAACCATGTCTTTAAATGTTGGTGCAATCGATACGAAACGAATTATTTCTAAAAGGAATTGTATGCTGTGTTGTTGCTCAGAAGAAACATTGACACACTTGACTCAAAGATAATAAATCGTCTTTAAGAAACAGCTACTCACCTTGTGAACCTCACATGAATATCCCATTTCTAGCCGCCCAATGAAGCACAATGACGTAATAAGCAATTTTGCAATTTTAACGAGAGAGCAATTAACTCACGATCAGATTTTTCTTGAGTAGTTATGAATGTAATTCATCCACATGAAGCATTTTGGTATGTTCAATAACACCAGCAACTCTTAGGAATGAGTTTTTTTTAATGTTGTGTTTTCGCTCTTTATTATGGGCATTGTCCTTATTTGGGAATATATACATTGCTACATGCAGCAGACAGTCTAACATTGTAATGATTTGAAACATTTTTGCAAATGAAGGTATGACTTCAGTTCTTCCGTTCTATTTGTTATTACTAGTATCCATCGTATGACCTCATTTCTCTGTATCTGCCAACAATGTGCAGATGTTATGAAATGTTTTGTTTGCCCTGAATGACAATTTCAGTAGGCTTCCTTTGTTTTTAATTTTTTTTTCGAAAATATACTGGAAAAAAAGTCAATTAGGAAAATACACTGCTGGACAATTGCTAAGGACGGATTATAAACGGCTATATAGCGCATAAAAAAGTAAGTGTGGTTGGATGCCAAGAGAAATAAAATAATGTCAGAATGCCAGGACATTACAAGAAATACAATTTATTGTGCTCTGAAATCCAGAAGGCTTTGGAACGTGTTCAAGGGACAAACAGGCCATTTTGTGCAGAATACGTAAACGTGAAAAAAAATGCAATTACCGTCCGCAGGCGTTCCGGCGTAAGATGTCAATACGGGATATGGTCACCATGGAGGGCGATGCAATATTCCACACGTCGTGTCATGCTTGGCACAACATTATCAAGCAGCTGTTGAGGTAATTTATCCTATTACTCTGTCAGTGCACGGATGTGGGTGTCCTTGTTTATTGGAGGGCATTGGCGACCAGCAAGACTCCTCCCCAAAGCATCCCACACATTTTCAATGGGATTCAGTTCTGGAGAACGTGCTGGCCATACGAGGCGTTGAATATCCTCGCTCTCAAGACACTCCTGGACAGCAACTGTTCGATGACATGTTGCGTTGTCGTCCATGAAAATGAATCTATCACCGACAGCACCATGGATCATGCGAACATGAGGTAGCAGAACATCATTAATGTATCGTTGGCCAGTCATAGTCCCAGTTGGAAGCACATAGAGGGACGTACGGCCATTGATCATGATGACAACCCATACCATGACACTACATGTCGGATATCGGTCCCTTTCCTGTATGTTTGCTGGACAATATGCAGTACCACTATCACGCCAGATCAGTTGTCGTCGACAATCAGACGATAGACTGTATCTACTCTCATCTGAGAAGAGGACAGCAGACCAGTCGTTATCAGTCCAATAGCGATGTTGATGGCACAATTGCAAACGGGCGGTACGGTGACGTCTGGACAATTGGATGCACACAGCAGGACGGCGGGCGTATAGCCCTCCTTCATGCAAACGTCTGGCCACAGTTTTTCGGGAAATCCGCTTGCCAGTAGCAGTTATAAACTGATTTGCTACCTCACTAACTGTGCTGCGCCGGTGTCTTTTTGTTGATAGCACTATGTACCGATCTTCTGCAGGTATCGTACTGCGAACACGACCTCCCCCGTGACGTTTGCTACACTCTCCATTTGTTTGAAATGATTTCCAAACCCTTGAAACAACACTGTGGCTGACGTCGAACTCCCTGGCAACATCTCTTATTTTTCGCCCTTCTTCAATCTTGCCAATAATACGGCCACGCGTAAAATCATCTAGGTGATGTCGGGAAGACATACTGAAAATTGCAAGTTCGTCAATTGATTCTTTCCCTTTCAACTTTGCGTTTGAACAACAACGGTCAATAGGCGTCAAATCCTTTATATCTCTTCTCAGCGCTATGACGTCACGAACAAGTTCGGCAATCCAAAATTTGCATACGCACAACACGTCTTACTGTATCCCGCACTTATGCTAATTTCACATTTTCCTGCCTTCCATTTTATGGTTGCTATCGTTGCTATTGTCATCCGTCCTTAGCAATTGTCCGGCAGTGTATAATAATAAATTTAGGCTGTGTTTTGTATAAACATGACTCAACTAAATAAACTACAAACACGATAATCCAGAACGTCAAAGTAGCTGCGAATTTAAAAAGTATTCTAAGGGTAAATAATAAAACTTCATGTTAATATTCAACGATTTAAAGATACGAATTAACACCAACTGCCGTTCAACTTCAAACATGTAATAATACACACAAATCATACGTAGTAATATTATTCAGCATTTCGTCCTATCATTATGTATACAGTTTAGTAGGTTCACAGTGTGCAGATATGAATTCTCAAATAAACCAGAGTTCACGGCAAAATATAGGGTTTGCGCAAAAGGTAAATGCGCACTACAACATCACCATGTTTTCGGGATCAAGAAGAAATATTAACTTAACTAATTGAAACTTCATTACCATCGAAATGATTCTCTTGCAGGTATACATCGTAATGCTTAAAAATAATTAAGAAAAGGGTAGGTGCAAAAGTTACTACAGAAATACTGAGAAACAGTCCATAAGTTTTTGGTACTTCTTTTTTTGTTTCAGGGAAGAACATCATGAAAGTTTGTAGAAGTATGATAAAATAACACTCCTTGCTAAATGAACAAGAAATACACGAGAAAGTTCTCCGATCCTGGTAAAACTGCTTAGGCCTGGTGAAACTGCTTAGAAAGATATCATTGTCCTTCGGATATTTTATTGAAATTAATGAATATATTGTACCTTCTTAGAAAATGTTAGAAACTGGAGATTCTTATTTCAAGCAAATTTCAAATTCCACAGAAAGTTGAGCGACACGTTTGTTTTGATTAAGCCGGAAGAGGAATTTTCGAAAAGTTGACACGTCGTTGAATATGTATATTTTCTATGGAGCACATGAGACATTACTGATGCAACAGCACGTATGTCATTCCAAAATGTCTCCTGAAAGATTTGGCTTCTTTTTGAATTGCGTTCAGCGTTTGCAGAGGAGTAGAACATATCAGAAACATAAATGTTTTAATGTACACCTTAATTCCGTTTTTTTTTGTTGGCACTATATACAAGTCACTTCAGAGAAATTTAGTTTGTGAAGTTCTGATGTTGTTACGAAAACATTGCGATGGGACCGGATGAAGATGATGAGACGTAATATCACTTTATTTATTAATTGAGGTTAGCGCATCTTTGAAATAATTTCTTCAACTCACTAGGATGTGAATGTCTGCTTCCCCTGGTACACAGCGATTACATTTCAGTAGTCGGGTAAAATAGAAATAACGATTAAATAGCAATTTAGTTTTCACCTCTGTCAGAATGAACGCAATTGAAAAAATAACCTCAAAATTCGGATTGCTATTGAGAAATGGAGATGAAAATATTTATTATATCTAATATATCATTTATCTGATAATCAGGACAAATGATGTTTTTTTGAAAAAATATTCAATTCAGTCTATAACATTATTTAGGTTAACTGATCGTTATTTACAACTTTTTTTTTTTTATTTCAGTGAAACTGATTTTTTCCTTCAAAGTATTCTCCAGGATATACTGCGGTGCTGAAATATTAATGACAATGATTTTGCTTCCAAACGAGAAGACGCATTTAAAACACGCAATTATATGCGTATCACTAACCTGTTTAATGACATTGGATATCTCGCTCATGACAGATTTTTTTCTGCAGCTGCTGTATCGAACGTCTCCATTCATAGGGATCTGAGCATATCAGACAAGCTTCAACGCCATCCACTGGACGTCTCACATAAAGTCCTTTGTGTTCTTCAATCACATTACTTTTTTCTACTGCCATTTATTCCTGAATCTAAGCAAACACGGTCTCCTCGAAGTTCCATTACCTTTCTTATCTGCCACTTGTGTTGAATAATATTCATAGTTCAGTCTTCGTCATGTTTTATTTTGTATGAGGAAACTATGCCAAAATATGTAATATTATAATATTATGTAACCCACCCTATCAACAGCGCTTTGTTTCATTTTACTCAAATAAAAAGCGTCTTGGTTCTCAACCTGATCCAAACAGGTGTTGCGGAAAACTCCCTGTATGTAAGACATGGCCGAAGCAAACAAACGACACCTCTGACTGTTATGCAGTACTGAGGTTTCACACCAATTTATCAAGATAGAAAAAAATTCTTTTCATACAGAGCCATTCGGCATTACTTTGCGAACATATCTGACTTATGGAAATGCGATTTTCAAACGTAAAATCAATCGAATGGAAACACAACCGAATTTGTCATTTTCCAATATTATATAGAGAAAACATTATATATAGACGTATTAGCTTTCGTAAAATTTTATGAAAACTCTCATGCAATGCATCCTTATTATCGACGAAACAAGATATAACCTTAATACTGCTTTTAGTAAATTTCATCAGTAAGAAGGGATTCCAAGCCCGATCAATATGAATAGAATAGTATGAAAAATAAAATGTGGGCATCTTAAACATACATTTTTTTTAATATTTTACTGCAAACTATTTCTGATTATCATATTACATATGCATATTGAGAGTATGATGAATTATACTAGCGTAAATAATACCTTTTATGAAGTAATTTGCTGATATTCCACTTCAACACTTAAATGAGACGTACCACCTTCAAATTTAAAATCGCGTCACCCCTTAATACTGGAATCGTTTGCCTCATGTTAACAGGCAAGGTACCATTAGAAAGCCCTTATACAGAATTATTTGGTGATATGAGAAACATGATAATTAAACTAATCAACATTCTCATAAATTCCATATACGATTATTCACGAAATTGCCTCCATGGGCAATTATTTAGCGGCGAGGCGGGGCTAAAGGGGTAACGTAATTATTTGTAAATAAATTCATCGGATTATTCGGGATTAATTATGCAAGCAACTAACGAGTGATTTAGTACGTGTGTATGAATTTATTTGGGATTCTAATTATTGGAATTGGGAAAATTTAAAGGGCCTGAACAATAAGGGAAATAAGTGTCTTAGAGGAGTCCATCTTCTTGCGGGGTCCATGGATCTTAAAAACACGGGTTTGAGCCCGACCCAGGCAAATTGAAGAATTCCGCGCAGCGTGGTTTGTAAACGTGTGATAGCTGAGGAAAACTTAGCGCCAAACTGGGTAGTTACCAACTCGAACCTAAAAAGCAGGGGAAAACCTTTGAAAGTGTCAAGTTAGGAGAGGGGAGTGTGGTTTATGTCATTCTTGGTGGGGGATCTAGACAGTACAAAGGAAGATTAACAAAAGATATATGCTTCTAGTCTCTTAGAAATCAGCGAACAATATATTTCAGGGCCGAAATGGTGTGTCTCCGCGATTCTTGCGCGTGGGCAAAGTGTTTGTGGCCAATTCGAGGTATCATGAGACAAATGCCAGGCTACATAGCAACAGAGAAGGGCAATTGATAAGGAGGGACTGAAAAGAAAGACGTAGACCGGTCCCATCTTTTATACGGAAAGGTATACCCTGAATCGTTGAAGTTAAGGTACGGCAAGATTTCATTTTGCCCACTTAGCGAGGGCTCCTCCGCTGTCAGTCCAGCAAGGGAGTAAAACTGTTGGAAGAAAAAAATATACTAATAAAATAGATTGCCACGAAGTGGTAGATGGGTACAAGAATATAGGAAGGAATGTCCAAACATTGGTACCGCAACGTAGCGCTCGTAGCGAGCAGGAGGCTATCTCTCAAAAAGTGTAGCAAACCGTTTCACTAAAGCCCGAGATCATCCGTCCGTCCGGCAAAGAGAAATTTTCAGCAAAATTCAACAACAACACCCTCTGCACCGAAAGAGAAACCCTTCATCCTACGGGACTGCCCGGTGGAGCACAGCTGAGCGGAGATCGCAGCAGGTAAGCCGACTCTGGTGTTTGGTTTGCGCATGTGTATGTGTGTATGTGTTTCGTGCTTCCTGTGATGCTACATGCGTGCATATAAAATAAAATGTCTTACTGCAACGGTTACCGTATATGTCACACCTCTACGAAACTACTTTGTCTTTATTAGCTTGAAGATCCATATGTTTTGGGTGAGCTTCAACGCTACGGCCCGAATTATGAATGAGTAAATATTCCCTTACTTGTGAACTGAATTGTGACAATAGAACTTTACCAGTTCAGGTGCAATTGGACACGGCTACCTCATGGATCATAACGATGTTCTGATTTGGAAACTAAACTGAAGGACGAAGGTTTGATCAGAGATATATCCTGGTCTGTTAAGTGCCGTTTACGAACGTAGTATTCCTCATTTTTTTGGTTAAATAAATGTTCTTATGTAGTTTAAGAACCAGAATGCACCATGTTTTTCGGCTGTGGTACTTAATTGCTGTGGTCAAGCTTGTCAGTACTCGTTTTAGCCTAGTTTACTAATAGTTCAGAAGAGCTATTTGCAAAAAACACCGAATGTACAATCTAATTTAGGATGCTTTTTTAGTGGGCCAATATTGGTGTATGGTAAATCTTTCTTCGCTGAGGAAAGAGGAGCCAAAATGTTTCCATTAGAATTATAGGGAGGAAAATCACTATACGAACACCTGAATCTATAATATTCAAAACCCATAATTTCGAAAACGCCGCGTCATTTTTTCATTAGTTACTCAATGGAATTTCGATAATGTGAATTGCATTTATGGGAAAAAAGGAATGTGAATTCTGCAGATTGAGAGTGTTTAAAATGCTTTTCCGTCGATATAGACAGAACTGTTCTCCGCTTTCAAGAACTATTTCACTTCATAATAGGCCGTAGCCATCAATGCGTTTTAAAGGTTAAAAAACTCCACGAAATGTTTAAAATATCTCAGAAAAAATATTTATTTTTAATATTTTTGCTAGCAGATTGGCTGAGATCTTCATGTTATACGTACGTGTCCAATCACCAATAATAACACGGCGTCACCTGATAATGATTTTTTTTAAATAATGATTCTGTCATGTCAGAGATGAATTTATGGAAAAGAAAATGGAACACATACCGAAAAACGAACTTTCCAAGATAGCCATTAAATCATTGTTTCATTGTAACAAACATCTTTTCCCGAATCTTTATTCCCTTTTAAATGTGCCCACTACTCTTGCAGTTTCAACTAGTACTCCGAAACGAACCTTTTCTTCCGTCGAGCGTTTGAAAATACGCTTACGAAACTTTGCAGGGCAAGATAGGTTTACTGTCTTTGGTCTTATAAGCATTCATGGGAATATATACATCAGTCCTAAAGATATGGGCAATAGATTTTTTAAGAAAACAAACGACGGCTAGCCTTTGTGCTATAGGCGGAAAGAGATGTACTACTTTGAACTTTGTGCTGTCGCACTTCATGATGACCAGCTGTATTACGTGTAATAAAGAAAAACAAAAATAATTTGATATAGATAAACTTATAGTTCTTTACTTAATCTATGCACATATCAATTTAATAAAAAAAAGATATTGGGGTATACTACATACTTAAATAAGTAGAGTGTGGATAGATCCATATACGAGGGTTGTACCGAAAGTAATGCAAAAGTGGGCATAATCTTTTATTACCTGAGAGATGTCGGTTAAATTACACATGTTGGTATAGTAACTCTTCCTGTATAGGAAACTTCTTAAACAATGTGATCAAGTAACTTTTATATATCTTTCTGATACGTGCTTGGTTAAAGTCATTCCAAGTTGAGTTTCTTTCGACAATGAGGAAAAAAGAATTCTCCCATTTTAATTGTTGAAAATGAGAAGAAAAGCATTTTCTTAAACTAGTATATTATTAGAAATAACTGAAAAAAATAATTATGTCTTCATAATGTACACAATTTTGGAAAGACATTACAGAAAGTAATTAGAAAATGTAATAAGTAGGACTTATTGAGAATTCTTCACCAGATATATAACTATACAACCTGAAAAGTACGGACACTTACTATACATCGAGCTAGGACGCCATTGCTTTCCACAACAGCCTAAATTTGAAATAGCGGAATTCAATGGCGAGATGATTTCGTTCAACAAGTAGTTTCAGCCACGGAGATGCGATGCCTGCTGGAAATTATCAAATGTATGGTGAAGGGTTATTCTATTACAAAGAGCTTCATCAATATCTTTCTGAAAGTGTTCAATTGGTATAAGATATGTGGTCCGCCTGTTCCATTTTAGAACACTGAGCTAACTGTCGTACTCCAGGAAATACTATGTATTAGGTGTACAAATACGTTTTAAAGAATTTTTTTTTGTGACGCATCCCGCTAATATACAGTACATATCCCACATTCCCCTGTGTTATTGTCATGCGACCGCAACTGGTCCACAGTATAAAATGTGACACGGAAGTTTGTCCAACAGTCAAATGCAATTGCACATCGGTAGGAGAAATATGGCAAGTGATACTGCATTATTTACGAATGTCATCAAGGAAAAAG
Organism: Macrothele yani; assembly: GCA_039090855.1. Lineage (NCBI taxonomy): Eukaryota > Metazoa > Arthropoda > Arachnida > Araneae > Macrothelidae > Macrothele > Macrothele yani. The sequence goes on from CM077016.1 coordinate 20,990,310, forward strand.
TGCTGCAAAAGCACCTGCATCGATCTGATCTGCTTTGAGGAAGAATATTGCATCGGAAAGCACGTGTAAGTTTTAGTTTAGACGGTTTAAAGCAGGTAATTTTGATGTTAGCTTGCAAGACGGTACCGGCGCTTCGCAGAAGATTGCATATGAGAAACTGCAAGCACTTCTGGATGAAAATTCATCTCAAACGCAAAACGAACTAGGTGAGAAACTGGGGGTAATTCAACAAACAATTTTCAATCGTTTACGCGCAATGGATAAGATTCAGAAGGAAGGAAAATGGGTGCCACATGACCTGAGTCAGAAGAACAGAGATGAGCGTTTCAAGAAGTCTTTCAACCTGTTGAATAAACAACGCACAAAGTCTTTGTTGCGGAAAATCGTTACGCGTGATGAAAAGTGGATATGGTACTAAAATCCCAAACGAAAATAACACTGGGTAGACTCCGGTGAAGCAATGACCTCGACGCCGGAACACAATATTCACTCCAAGAAAGTTCTGCTGTGCATCTGGTGGTATATGAAGGGTGTGTTCTATTATGAACTATTGGAACAGGGTCAGACTGGGACTGCTGATAGATACAAGTAACAACTCCTGTGACTGAATCAGGAAATCTGTCGGAAACGTCCATTCACAGACGAAGGATTGAGTCCCATAAAATTACTGCATGACAACGCTAGACTGCATGTCGCAAACTCAGTCAAGGAAACGGTATTGGCTCTTGGCTGTGAAACTTTGGAACACCTGGCGTATAGTATCCACATAGCCTATTCAGACTATCATTTGTTCCGATCAATGCAGCACGGTTCGTCTGCATATGGTTCTGGACATGTGACGAAATTCAAAAATGGTTGACGGCTTCATCGTGTCACATAACGAAGTAATCTTCATGACTCGAATCCGTCAGCTGCCCGGCAGATGGCGAAAGATGATAGATAACTCGCCGTTGGTGTAACGTCAATGGTAATCGGAGCCATGTGCGCCGTGCGGCAAGTCCCCGCTCCTGCAGACGACGTTGAACGGTACGTGCTGACACAGGGTGTTGCGCAACACACCCTAATTCCTGCGCTAACGTTCGTGATGTGGCGGTGCGAGCCGTCAATGCCCGCCGCACAACATGTCGGTCCTCTCGATCGGTGGTGTGCCGCGGCTGCGGCAATCGCTCACTTCGGTCCGTCCGTTCATCCTGCACCCACCGTATCCATACTCGCCTCACTGTGGCCGGATGTCGTACCACACGGGCGCCGATGTCTCGGTAAGATAAACCGCTGTCACAAAAAGCAACTATTTGTCTTCTGTGGAACTCCGAAACATGCTGGAATGACTGCCGTATTCTCCGACTAGGCGTCAGAAAGCTTCCCACGCAAAGGTCCGGCAGCACAACACACTTCCACTACTTACACCCCGCCTTCTGTGCACCCTTCTTATAGTGCTTCTCGGTGGCGTTCCTGGCTCAGTTGATTTGCATATGCCCTGCAATTCTAATCGTTTGTCTGTCCTCTCGTGGGCGACGCATGCTGCGAATTTCAGGCCAATGGGATGCTTCCTTCTTGGTGTTGCATTTTGGGTGGCCAGCAGTGTATTTGGAAAACCACCTAGAAAAGAAAACAAAAGGAAAATTGATTAGCTTTTTCACAGGAAGTATTTGCAACACAGTGTATTTTCAGGTTGAGATTGTACGGAAATGTAATTTAGCATAAATTTAGTAGCATTTCACCTTGGCACATTTCAGATCCTTGGGTGGGGAGACCCATCTGAACAGCTCTTTCGCAAACACCTTTCTGTCTGTTCAATTATTATACAATTTCGTGGCATCAAAGTTTCAAAAATTATGCCCCGTGGTCCGCAAAACCTGCGTGATATTTGTATTTAATATCGCATTTTATATTTACGCGTTTCTCTGTTTTGTAACTGTGAATGCAGTTTGTATCGTACATTCATATATTTTTAGATGGAATACCAGAAACGTCTTGAAGATATAAATAAAAAAAAATGATAAAGGTAGACTACTATACATAAGTAGTTTGCATGCAACTGCAACCAAACATTCAGTAGCTGTTTCAGTAGTGGAAACGGAGAGTTATGCCTTTAATGCAATCTGAAGGAAACAAGATGCACAGAGAATTTCCGCAAAACAGAGCGTCAAAGGCTTTATCTTCTATTATGACGTGTGTGCATGATCCACAATAATATTTACTGCCCGTGCATAACATAACGAATGTTAAGGCATTTCGAAAAGTTCCAGAAGATGCGTTATTTCTATTTTGGGAGAAGTGATTTTCATCACTTGTGCTCAAATAGAAAATCACCAAAATGTATGAATTGAAACGCTGTCACTTTTTATATATATATTTTCTTTCGGTTAATTTAGTGTGAATATATTTTCTGAAAAAATATAACCGCTTGCAGTTTCTCAAAATTATTTTTGTTTTAAACAAATCTCCATTTTTACACAAATGAATACTTCAGATATACATCTTAGGTTAAACATTGGTGTTCAGTATTTAGACAGATTTTTCAATTTCAGGTATGTTTCCACAACTTAAAGAATGATACTGAATTTCCCTATAAAGTTAGAGCATGTTAATCACAAATGAAGATATGCGTTGTGAACTAAGAACTGTAAAAACAATTGAGCATTTGGAATGTGTTAACGGACCGCTCATAGGTCGTATTTCAGTCCTCAATCGTAATGCATCACTCAGCATAATTGTATATTAGACTGCTGAGAACCATATGAAACCTATCAAGACGCTAGTTATGATGATTCTAAGTATTTGAGAACACAACGGTATCGTTTCTCGTCCTACTTCCTGGTATCGATGTATATCGACGACCGGAAACACCTCGCAGGTCCATAAACATTCTCCTTCCTTCAATTTCGTTCCACGGATTCCATTGATGGTACAGACCCAGTGCCACGGGCCAAGCCCACAACCCATGTCTTAGACGGTTTTCTAAAGCCAATCCAACTTGTTTAAATTCTCAGAAATACACGTATATCAATATTTCCACTTCGGGAATGGAATCCGGGTACCAATCATACAATTGCTCAAAGCCCAGGTCCCGACACCACTCCGACAACGTAACCAGGGCACAACTCGGACAAATTGTCAGAGGCACCTGAGGAGTACACTGTGCGACTCGATCCTGGAGCCAATCCGCTGAATGATTAGTACTCACCACTTAAATCCACTTTCGGGAGCGAACATGACCATACTAGGAGGAATCACCAGAAGAACCACAAGCCCTAAACAAAGAAAGAAAGAGTTTCGAAGTAGCGTTAATCACGCGAAATGATAGAAATTTTACCACTGAGTGCGATGAATTTAGCTTAGCTGAACACAACCATGTAAAGTGACAGTGCTAAACTGCTCATGTAAAGCGAGAGTGCTAAATACACGAATGGACGCAGTGGCTTCAAACGCTTTAAAAATCGTTCAATCACTTTCTATGTCATGTTTAAAGTTCGATGAGAAGTAAGTAATTACATCTAACTGCTCAGCAATGGTAAAATATTCTCTTTTGTTTTCTCAAACGAGAAATGATCAGGGTAAATGTGCAAATGTTCCCTAGATAATGGTAAATAATAATAATGGTAAATGTTCCTTAAATAATTGTTACCTTGAGCACAGCACAAGAAAACACTGCTGCAAAGTCTATTCATAATTTGTTGGAAAAACAAATTTTATATATGTTTTATGAAATTTATTTTCGTTGAATTTACTGTAACGTTTCTGCAAGTGTCATTCACGAGCTTTAGATCATTTGCAAATTAAGATTTTGAAAAAGTCCGTGTGCTTTGCAATTTGACAGTTCTGTGGGATGAAACTAGCAGCATGTATCCTCTTCTACATGGTGAATTATAGTGGGATGCGTAACTCTTCTAATGAGTTCTCTTAGCCTTCACGCAAAAGAAACTCTCACGAATGATCATTAGAATAAATCTTCAATCACTTTCTCTTCCCGATTACCACACTGCACTCACAAAGCAAAACGTTATTTCTCCAAAGCATCTCCGAACGGAAATTTTAAAACTTTCCGAAAGAACAGAACTTTAGCTGACCATTCACCATTCACGGCAATCTCAGATCGTCACCATTACAACCTCCAAACAAATGGAATGCACGTTCTTTCCGTTCTTAGATTCCAAAGTACTGTTAGAAGACGACGCGCGAGTAACATCAACAAGTTAGTAAAATCATGCAATGCATTGATTATAATACGCTTCCCAACATACCAGAAATCATTACTCAAGTTATCACTGAAGTTATGAGAATAATGGATGTGGAATAAATCCCGGTCCTGTGCCATGACCTTTGATCCCATTTCGATGATATTCAACAGAACCGGTTCAGTATACAACCGAAATAACATGATAATGTTTTGCCAGAATTGAAGCATTTTTACGTAAGTTATGATGCATAAGGGCTATGGAATAGATTCCTCTCCTTTGTCCTAACCTTTGACCCCACTTCGCCCATTTTCAATAGGATTCGTTGACACTGTTTCGCGCATTTTATAAGCAGGCCCCTACAACATACTAACAGTTCATCCAAATCGAAGCACATTTACGTAAGTTATGACGCATAATGGCAATGGAAGTGATTCCGCTCCTATGTCCTGACCTTTTACCCCATTTTGCCCATTTTTAATAGGGTTTTTCGCGATTTGGTCACCTACCACATACAAAAATATCATCGGAATCGAACCTTTTTCAGGTTAGTTATGACGCATAAGAGTAGTGAAATGGATCCCGCTCCTATGTCCTGACCTTTGACCCCATTTTGTTCACTTGCATTAGGGTTCATTTCCAGGTGTTCCCATACCACATACTAAAATGTCTTCGAAATCGAACGATTGTTACGCTAGTTATCGTGCGGACGAGCATACCCACACAACGCGTTACGTAATGAGGCAGATGGGAATCGCGACCATCTGCTTGAAAGAGTGTGACGTTATAAAACTTTAATAGGATTCACACACAACGCGTTACGTAATGAGGCAGATGGGAATCGCGACCATCTGCTTTAAAGAGTGTGACGTTATAAAACTTTAATAGGATTCACACACAACGCGTGACGTAATAAGACAGATGCTAACTTCTCAATCGCGAGATTGGGACGTCATGAGATTTTTAAGCATGGGTAACATTATTGGGACGACGTCATGACACTAAAATCGCGGTAATTCGGGGTGGTAATTTAACCCACTAAACGAATTTTCCTAAAGTCGAGATCAAGCTAAATCGATTTCTAGTACCAGAAAACGGTAGGTTAACGACTTTCATCAAAGTCCTTACAGCCGTTTTCAAAATAAATTTTACATACTTACAAGAATTGCTCCTTTAAAAGTAATGGATCAGGGCGAAGCAATCGATCCCGATCCTATGTTTGACCCCATTTCGTTCATTTGTTGTAGATTTGATCCTGACCTTTGAACCGAATAGATCCGGATCCTGACCTTTGACCCCATTTCGTCCATTTATTGTAGGGTTCGTCCCCAAGTTGTCCCCTACCACATACTAAAATTTCATCGAAATCGAGCTGTTTTTACGCGAGTTATCGTGCCGACAGACGGTCGGACAAAGCTGTAGCACATACGCTTTATCAACCTACTGTTGGAAAGCGTAAAAAACGCAATAAACTCATAAGAAAATTTCTTACGGTTACACATTCTCGGAGAAAGAACTGCCGCGCATCAACATCGAGAGAAAAACACCTGTGAACCACTTACGACTTCGCCTTTTTCTCAGCTTGGCACTTCTAAAAAGGGCGTGTGTTTGAAGTCGTGATGTGAACGAAGAGAAACAACATCGTCATAAGCCAAGTGAAGTTGTTGCCTTTTACAACTGTTTTGAAAAAATGTATTAAGTGAAGTGTTATTATTTTCGCAACTCGGCAATTAATGCCAGGATCTACACACACGCCATTAATGTTGTTTATATGTCTGCTATATTTTATCTGTGCTTTCTTACTACAACTTACTACTTGTCATCATGATTAAAAGATTATTACCTTTACGACCAGATAAGATCTGAATTTATGTATTTGTATTTGCTGAATCATTCTCTTGAAAATAGCGTAGTTTCGGTATCTATCTGAGATTACTATCGCTATTACCTACTGCATTAGCGAGCAAGTGGGAAATTGCACGACCGTGTTGCTTTACGCTTACAAGTATATCCCTGCTGACTGCTTATGGCTCCCTCACATTGATATAATAAAAGTTTCTTTGCTTGTTACTCATTAATTTCCGACGTTACTTTTCAGTAAAGTAATTATATTTGCCATAGGTTGTCTATAGAATATATCCATTACATGATCTAGACCATGAGTGGCCAACCTTTTCAGAAATTGGACCAGAAAATTTTTGGAAATCATTCGAAGGGCCACGGTAACCAACTTAAATATTGTCAAATATTATCAGCTAAAAATGGGTTTATTTTATATGTAAAGCATTGAAACCCACATAAATTAAAAAACAAATTATAAATTATTCACATAACATTAAAATTATTATTATGCAAGAAAAAATAAACTGAATTGTTATAATAAAACTTTCTTTCTTACTAGAAATTAAAGAGACGAAATTAATAAAAACATTATAGTTGCTATGAACTTGACACACCTGAAACACTAATGTAGTTCTTGAACGTGATTTTCACGTAACAATTTGTAAATGTTGGGTGTAAGTCTCGATGTACTTAAAAAGAAACATATCACCAAGGTGTGCACCTGTGATTGTTGAACGAAATTTCCTTTTTACAACATTCATGGATGAAAATACTTCTTCACAAATGTATGTGGGTCCGAATCTGCAAATAAACTTCAAACCAAGGTCACGAACCTCGGGAAACAATTCTTTAGGGACGTATTTCCAGAACTCAATCAAATTAGGAGCAGTGGGTGATTCACAGTGTTCTTTAAACTTAACACTAAGTCCTGAGTGGATTGGATTTCAAATATTTCGATTTGCAATGACGGGGAATATTTATGACTCTGAAATACAAAATGGATTTATGAATGAGTGTGCGTTACTCCATTTGAGATCCGGAAGCAGAAAATCGAGTTAAGAATGACGCGTTCGAACATGTAACAACTGATTTGTATTTTAAATTATCCACAGTAAAATTACTGTACTGACTTAAGATTTACTGAATGGTTGGGAAATGATTGAAATCGCGACCTATTTCACATCTGCATAATTTATATAATCCGAATGCTGTCAAGAATAAAATAAATATTCCATAATAAATTAAAGTAAAAAAAAAAATAATAAAATAAACATATTTATTATTTTCAGTAAGAGTTGAATTGGAAAAGCAATGTTAGTGCTTGGGCAACTGGGGGCCATTCAAAATGTCCTAGCTGGCCAATGTTTGGCCCGCGGGAATGGGGTTGGCCACCCCTGTTCTACCCATTCTTTGGCCCAGGGTGAAAGGAGAACTGCCGCTCCGGTGCCACAAGAATCCAAACCCTGTCTTCTGACTTCTACGAGAAAAGGTCGGGGTTCGGAGAACGGTAATGCATGGATGTTCTGTTTGTTTAACACATCCCTTTCCTGGAATCAGCGTCCCTAAATTAATAATGGGCGATAGCTTACAGCTCACTGAGTTGCTCCCGGTGGTTGTTAAAGCTCCAGTAATAATAACAAGTTAGTAAATTCATTCAATGTATTGATTATAATACGCTTTCCAACGTACCCGAAGCCGCCCCGGTGGCGCAGTGGTCTAAGGCGCTGGTCTCTGATCATTCGTCCGTAAGGGGTCCGAGTTCGAATCCCGGTTAGGCATGGATGTTGAGTTTGTCTTACGGCACGGGCTCTCTCCCTTCCCTGGAACCAGTGATTCTAAATTAGGGACGGGCGACTGCTTATAGCCCATTGAGTTGCTCACGGTGGTCGTTAAACCTCCAATAAAAAAACAAAACAAAAAAAAACGTACCCGAAATCATTACTCAAGTTATGAGGGTAATGGCTGCGGAATTAATCTGTGTTCTGTGCCCTGACCTTTTATCCGATTTCGATGATATTCAACAGAACCCGTTCAGTATACCTCCGAAATAAAACGAGAAAGTTTTGTTGCAATGGACGCATTTTTACGTAAGGCATGATACATATGGGCTATGGAATAGATCCCGCACCTGTGTTCTAACCTTTGATCCCATTTCGCCCAATTTCAATAGGGTTAATCCCCAGGTGTTTCCCTACCACATAATTAAATTTAATCGAAATCGAACCTTTTTCACCTTAGTTATAACGCATAAGAGCAGTGGAATGGATCCCGCTCCTATGTCCTGACCTTTGACACGATGTCGTTCACTTTCAATACGGTTCCTTCCCAGGTGTTCCCCTTCCACATACTAAATGTTCATCGCAATCGGACGATTTGTACGCGAGTTATCGTGCGGACGGGCATACGCACACAACGCGTGACGTAATGAAGCAGATGGTCGCGAGAGTGTGACGTCGTGAAACTTTAATAGGACCCACACACAACGCGGACGTAATGAGACAGATGGCGTGACCGCGCGCAACATCGGAGTGGCGAGATTGTGACGTCATAAGATTTCTAAGCTTTAGCAACATTAATGGGATGACACCATGACACTAAAAACGTGGTACTTCGGGGTGGTTATTTAACGCACTGAACAAATTATCCTAAAGTTGAGATCAAGCTAAATCGATTTCTAGTACCAGAAAACCGTAGGTTAACGACTTTCATCAAAATCCTGAGAGCCGTTTTCAAAATAAAATTTACATACATACATTAATTGCTCCTGTAAGAGTATGGAATAAGGGCGTTGGAATGGATCCTGATCCTATGTCCTGACCTTTGACCCCATTTCGTGCATTTCCAATAGGGTTCGTCTCCAAGTGGTCCCATACCACATACCAAATTTTCATCGAAATCGAAACATTTTTTACGCACGTTATGACGCATAAGGGCAATGGAATGCATCCCGATCCTATGTCATGACCTTTGACCCCACTTCATTCATTTTCAATCAATAGAGTTCATTCCCAGGTGGTCCCTACAATATACTAAAATTTCATCGACATCGAACAATATTTACGCAAGTTATGACACATAAGGTAATGGAATGGATCCCGCTCCTATGCCGTGACCTTTGACCCCATTTCGTCCATTTTGAATAGGGTTCGTCCCCGGATGGTCCCCTACCACATATTAAAATTTCATCGAAATCGAACCATTTTTACGCGAGTTATCGTGCCGACAGGCGGACAGACGGACGGACGTGCAAAATTGGAGCATATACGCTTCTTCAACCTACGGTTGGAAAGCGTAAAAAAAAAAAGAACATAATTTTGAAATTTAGATCGTCGGATTAGCTGTTTTCTAGTTTTGTTCGTTTTTTCTTTTCACATTTTTTTCCGTTATTAAGATAGGGATATTACAATTCAAGTGCGTTTCGTAATTTGTGTTTACGTCTTAAATGCTTACGCTCTTTTAAACATTATCAAGAAAATGCAAAAGGGTATCAAGATATAATACTTTTTTTGTGTTGCAGATGAGAGATTTAAAATGTAATTTTAAGGAATGAAATCACCAGATAAAGACTGTTACTATATGATAGAAGGAAGATTTTTTAATGTATGCTTTAAAGATAGGTTGTTCATAGAGAAGTAACACTATCAAATTCCTATAAAACACCCTTTTTTCTTTTCTTAAGCGGTTAAAACATAGGTTTGTGCAAAATAGTCTATAAACGGAAAAAAAGTCAATCTTAATTAACTTTACTAAATTAAAAGGATGAAACTTTTAAAGTGCTGCCCCAGTGGCGCAGTGATCCAAGCGGTGGCTTCTGATTATTCGTCTAAAAGGGGTCCGGGTTCAAATCCCGGTGAGGCATGGATGTTGTGTTTGTCTTACGGCCCTGGATCTCTCCGTTTCCTAAGACCAGTGGCCCAAAATTAGGGACAGGCCCTATAAGCATAATTAGTGGCCTAATTATGCTTATAGCCTATTGAGTCGCTCACGGTTGTCGTTAAACCTCCAATAAAAAAAACTTCAGAGGTAAGACATGGAAACTATTTAAAGTGGAAATTATCGAATGTATATGTAAGACTGAGGGTTTTTTGTAGCAGTTACTATACACTAAAAAAGCAATTAATGAAAATTTAAAGGGCGAGTAAGCAAATAAAGATTACTATTGTAAAGTAAGAGGCTACGTATTAATTAACAATCAGAATTACGTATTAGAAAATAAATTTTCTGAATTATTGTTGTATAAACAGTAAATTTTCAGAAAAATTAACAAATTTAATTTATTTTGAGAGAAGAAGGAAAAAGTGAAGGACAAAGATACATAATAAAACAGTGATATTAATCATATACGTTACAAATTCAGGTTTGTTCAAATTTGTGCATAACAAAATTTGTAAGCCTACGATCCTAAAAATGGAAGATATAATCATTCCACTGCAAACCACATGAGAGAACAAACAAATATTTAAAGTTTCCAAATGCTACAATGAAATGCCCAGGTTAGGGATGGCAAACATCATTACTTCTGGAGAATTCGTTCAGCGTTCACGTAAAGGGTTACTCATGAGCAATTACAGAAAATAATGGTCATTATTTATCCAGTTTCCTAACTATGCTCATTCAGTGAATATTTCGCCGGAGAGATTCCATGTTTAAGAGCAAACCATTCTCATGTCCTCAAAAGTTTAGGCTTAAAACGTCGTAAAAACGCGAGAGATTTTACGTCGTAAAACATTTCCATTCCAGAAAGAAACATTTTCATGAGCAGAACGATTCGATCCCACTTTTCAGTTTTATCGAATTTACATATTATCAACGTTCTTAAGTTCCACCATGATACCAGCGGACTGCAGTTTGCTTATTCACAAAACTGTTGGTATTGAATAATTCGTTACCTAAAAGGCAGATAATGTTCAATTAGAGACAACGATGATATTTTAAAAATAGGTAAACATTTCGTGCAAGCAAAGAGCTTGGATAACAAGGCAGAACAGTCATTAACAAGGCTTGGATAACAAGGCAGAACAGTCTTCATATTTTCCCACAATAAAATTTACGAAAGAACTTGAGCAGGGGGACAAGCTACCTTTTCGTGATTTTTTGTTATCAAGGGACCTCAACACTCACCAGATTAAATACTCCGTGTACCGAAAACCTACGTTCACACCATGTATCATACCGTTTAACTCTTCTCACCCCCTGAACCAAAAGCATCATCACTTCGATTTCTAATCAAACGCGCATTCACACACTCTTCTTTCAACCGAGCAAGACAAGACGAACTCTCTAAGGCCTCAACTATGGCACGTATCTTCGGTTACCCAGACCACTACTTTCCCGGTCTATTGAGAAGATTCACCAGGTTGAGATTCACGACCTTGTCCACGGACAATAAAACCACTAGATACGTTGGAAAGGTCGATTATCTCCCTCCAATAGTTAACACCCTCAAGAAGATATGCCATAAACTTAATTTGCATTTGGAGTTTGCACTAAAAATGTAGTTACCTTACTGAGAAATTGCAGAAAATAAGTACCCAAACTCATGAAATTTGGTGTATACTGCATTCCGCTCGCCCATGAGGATTCGAGTGCTATAGACAAATTTTATATAGGTTCTACAATTAGGACTCTGAATACCCGGTTGGGTGAACACAAGTACACCCTCCTGACAGGAACTAATAATACTGCCTTTACTATGGCAGTTAAACAGGGTGGTTACACCCCTGTTTGGAAGAATTTTAAAATCTTGAACTCCAATGTCAACAAAAGTACTGTTTTCTTTTCAGAAAGTTTATATATTTTTGCATACGGAGACAACTGTTGTAATATAGATCTCCCCACATTTGTACCAAGACCTTGGTGAAAAATGGTTGCTCCACAAGAGACTTTGACACATGAGGAATTTTGAAACATCGGAACAGTACATTTTGTAAATATTTTGTATTCTTATATTTATGTTTTATTGAATTGGGATTGAAATTTTATAATTTGTGCTTATACTTTGACATCACGGTCTGTTGGTGACGTGGTGCATGATGGGTCGTGTTAACTAGTATATAAGGGTTGACCCTGTTGAATCCCGTGGCGCTTTGACCAGTAGATGGGGACGGGAGATCCCCGAAAGCGCTAGTCTGCTTTTAACTCGCTTTTAATTTGTAAATAAATTGATTTTGATTTGCTTATTGAAGACGTGGTTTTCTTTTATCGCATGCATAAGACAGATTATTTTGTACATATACCATTCCATGCGAAAATATTTCCTATTTTAGTCATATAGCTGCAAACTGCTATTTAGTGTGGCTCTTATAGCTACATAGTATTTGTAAACACACGGGATATGGAGAGTCTGACCAAGAACTTTTTTGCACTTCGTAAAAAGCTTTTCATCAATGAAGCACATCTAAGTTTACTCACCAACTGTCGATCTTTAGAGGTAGTACCTAAATTCCTCAGAATACACACTCATTTGGTTTACCAATGAGATACACGAGTAATTGTAAACGCTGAACGAAGACGTTTGAGTGCCGAAATCAGAAGAAAACGAGCTTACAATGTCTTACTCAACCGCAAATCATTTGGTGCATGCCTCCTTATAGCTGATCTTACACATCACACCATTCTGGGTACGAATTTGATGATATTTTTTACTTCTTTGCAGAGTGAAATAAATGCCATTAATCAAAGACATATCAAAAGACTCTGTGACTTGGTGTCAAGAAGCTCTTCCTGGCTTCAACACTCCGCTCTATTTCCTGCCTCCGAGGTTAAATTTCCTACACCCAAGCCTTATTTGAACCTCAGCTCAGTTCAGCTGACAGAGAGTCAACATGCAGCTTTAAATAGAGGTCTCAAGTTCAGTTTCCCCATCTCGAAGTTTTCACCTATGCACTCTTTACCTCAGAATGAAAACATTATTAATGCCTTGCCAGAGAATGAACGTGATGTTTAACGTCATAACCTGGTAAAATCTATTTCTAAAATGACCACTTCACCTCAGAATTTAAGGTACGAAAGGGATCAGCTGCTTCAGTTAGCTACGTACCCAAATCTGTCTATTGTTGGCGCGGATAAGACCCAACAGATCATCATTAAGGAAAAGGCTGACTACTTTGATAAGATGTCACAGGCTATAGAACTAATCCCTCACCGAGTACTCAAATCAGATCCAACCTCTGCCACTATAGCTGAACGGAGTAAACTTCGAAACCAAGGTTTCCTTTCTGCCTCTGTGTCATTAAAAATGAAACCACCTGTGGGACCTAGAGTGCCAGAAGTATTTGGTAAACTGAAACTACATAAACCAAATCAACCCCTCAGATTATTAGTCTCAGGGTATGCTAGTCCACGAGACCCCTTGAGAATATGCTAGCATCATACTTGAAACACCTTACACTCCATTCCACGGTGTCAATTAAAAGCTTTACTCAGGCTCTTGAGCGAATCAAGGAATTTGACCCTCCACAAACTGGCTTTACTATGGCATCTCTGGACGTTGTTTCACTATTTCCAAATGTACCACTTGATCTGGTGCATTCTATTATTGCTGAAAAATTACAAGAAGATAGTTCTATCACTCCTCTGGAAACTGAAGCCATTCTTTCAGCACTGAAATTAGTGGCCAGAAGATCGTATTTTAAATTTCAGAATAGAATTTATCAACAGAGAGAGGGTGTGCCCATGGGCCCCCCACTGTCCCCTGTGCTGGCTGAGATTCTTTTACAATCCTTGGAGGACAAAGTTTTGCTGGGCTTTCGACTTTAACCATTACTAATAATCAGGTATGTCGATGATATGTTACTTTTTTGGCCCTATTCGGTTCCCCAACTGGATGTTTTCATTGACCGCTTCTCTTCACATTTTCCCACAATAAAATTTACAAAAAGAACTTGAGCAGGGGGACAAGCTACCTTTTCGTGATTTTTTGTTATCAAGGGACCTCAACACTCACCAGATTAAATACTCCGTGTACCGAAAACCTACGTTCACACCATGTATCATACCGTTTAACTCTTCTCACCCCCTGAACAAAAAGCATCATCACTTCGATTTCTAATTAAACGCGCATTCTCACTCTCTTCTTCCAACCGAGCAAGACAAGACGAACTCTCTAAGGCCTCAACTATGGCACGTATCTTAGGTTACCCAGAACACTACTTTCCCGGTCTATTGAGAAGATTCACCAGGTTGAGATTCACGACCTTGTCCACGGACAATAAAACCACTAGATACGTTGAAAAGGTCGATTATCTCCCTCCAATAGTTAACACTCTCAAGAAGATATGCCATAAGCATAATTTGGCATTTGGAGTTTGCACTAAAAATGTATTTACCTTACTGAGAAGTTACAGAGAATATGTACCCAAACTCATGAAATTTGGTGTATACTGCATTTCGCTCGCCCATGAGGATTCGGGTGTTATAGACAAATTTTATATAGGTTCTACAATTAGGACTCTGAACACCCGGTTGGGTGAACACAAGTACACCCTCCGGACAGGAACTATTAATACTGCCTTTACTATGGCAGTTAAACAGGGTGGTTACACCCCTGTTTGGGAGAATGTTAAAATCTTGAACTCCAATGTCAACAAAAGTACTGTTTTCTTTTCGGAAAGTTTATATATTATTGCATACGGAGACAACTGTTGCAATTTAGATCTACCCACATTTGTACCAAGACCTTGGCGAAAAATGGTTGCTCCATAAGAGACTTTGACACATGAGGAATTTTGAAACATCGGAACAGTACATTTTGTAAATATTTTGTATTCTTATATTTATGTTTTATTGAATTGGGATTGAAATTTTATAATTTGTGCTTATACTGTGACATCACGGTCTGTTGGTGACGTGGTGCATGATGGGTCGTGTTATCTAGTATATAAGGGTTGACTCTGTTGTATCCCGTGGCCCTTTGGCCAGTAGATGGGGACGGGAGATCTCCGAAAGCGCTAGTCCGCTTTTAACCCACTTTTAATTTGTAAATAAATTGATTCTGATTTGCTTATTGAAGACGTGGTTTGCTTTTATCGCATGTATTAGACAGCTTATTTTGAACAGGTACATATAAGTCATCAAGATCTTTGATAAAGGATTTTACAAAATATTTCGCACCTTCATCATACGAAAATAGTTTGGATTTTGTGAAGGTGTTTGTCCTGTGAAATAATTATAATTGCCGTGTAAGCAATATGAATATGGTGCACGACGATGCGGGTTTTCAAATTCAAATTACGCCAGAAATACAAATAGAAGTACCTCAAGTAATGATCTTCTGCTTTATGCATGAGAGACGCAGACATGTTTAGACTTGGGTGATAATTTCTCTTTGTTGTTAATAATCTTATATGAAATACACTGCATTGCGGTTAAAAATCCGGTGTCGCCTGAAGCATTTGCATTCCACAGAATATCGTTTAAATTAATTATCCATTAAGAATATGCCTTCACCACATGGAATTATTGAAAAAGAAATCCAGTGTTGCAGTGAAATTTGAAAATATCCTATTGCATTTTGTAGGTCTTAATGTCAATCAAAATGCTACAGTGTTTCTGATAACAGCGAATGGAAATTCGCTTTAAGCAATCCTTTCGATCTGCATCCCAATGAATAAAAAAAGGTTTAAGATAATGTTCTTAGAGTTTAGTTTCAAAACATTTAAGTGAAATTTAAATGGCAATAACCATTCAATATTGATATTTTAAAAATTGTGAATTTTCCTTTACATCTCAAATTGTTACACGTTATTTTTGCTACCTTTAAAAAGCGATATGCTTCGTAAATTAAGTTAGTGCAAAAAGTGACGAATGGTATTTTTTTCCAACTTTATTTTGTGTTTTTAAGAGTGAATTGCATTTTCCTATGCGTTATCCAAAGCTAAATACTATTGCATATCGTTTTTGTTTGCACAAGAATATGTAGCTCTATGTCTAAAGCAATGCATATCGTTATACACTGAGTGGCCACTTTATTATGACCACCCACTCAGTACATCGTTGGGCCACCTTTTGCCTTTAATACTGCGTCGATTCTTCGTGGCATGTACTCCACGAGATGTTGATAGGTAGTTTGTCGAATCCGAGACCATGCTTGATGAATAGCGCTTTCCAGGAGTGTGAGATTGCAGGGTTGTGGATCCAGCAATCTGATGGTTTGTTCAACTTCATCTAACAAATTCTCAATGGGGTTGAGATCTGAAGATTGTGGGGGCGACCTAAGCAAAGTAAACTCACCGGCATGTTCCTGAAACCAATCCTGAACAATACGAGCACTATGGCAGGACGCATTATCTAATTGAAAGTAGCCATCGCCATTGGGATAAACCATCCACATGACAGGATGGACTTGGTCCGCAACGATGTTTAGATATGATGTGCCAGTCAGACGTTGATCAACACGAATGAAAGTGCCCAAAGCATAGCAGGAAAACATTCCCCAACAAAAAAACGTTGCCTCCACGAGCTTGAAGGGTTCTACAACGAGACTTTCTAATATATTACTTTTTTTCCTTTTTCACAGGCTTTTAAAAGGTTCTCTCAATGTTTTCTTTATTCTTTCGCTGGAAGTTTTGCAAAATGTTAAATATGAGACAAGCTCACATTAATGCTTGAGCTGCCTCAGATCGCATTCCTTTTAATCTCAAAATGGGAAAAGCAATAAATTCATATAATTTCGACAAGGACCAGATAGTTATGCCAAGACGCCTAGACAAGAGCATCTATGAAACAGTTACAATGGTAGGCAGCTCACGCTATGCAGTAGTTAGTATTTAACAAATGTGGTCCGAAACAGGGGACACTTCAATCCGTCGAAGTGGAGTCATCAGGCTAAGCCTCATTGATGATAGAGGTCAGTGCTGGTTATTTAGTCTTGTCCACAGTAACAGGAGGGCTATTGTGTCTCACACCACCTGTAATTTGAATTGTGGTGTAGGGCTCAGTGTGTCCGGATACTTCAATCCGCGCTCTTCATTATGGGTCTCCGCCACCGCAGACACTTTCGCCTGCCAGTTCTCACAGCTGTTCACCACCGCAAACGCTTGCAGTGGGAACGTAATCTTCGATATTAGGCTATAGAAAACTGGAGGAGGGCCTCATGGTCAGACGAATCCTGTTATCTGTTACACTATTTTGACGGAACAGTTCGTATGCGACCTTCACCAGGGGAAGCCTTCTTACCAAGGATGGACAATTCCAGGTGGATGAAGAGGGCGTGATAGTCTGGGCAATATATTCTTGCGCAGTACTTGGACCAATTATTTCTGTACAGCGAATTCTGACAGTTGTAGTTGTCACGTATATGAACATCGTGGACAACTAATTACACCCTTTTATGGTTACTGCATTCCCTAGAGGAGGTAGTGTCTTTTAAAAATATAATACTCCATGCCACAATTCGAGGAAGGTTCAGGAATGGTTCCAAGAGCATGAAGAGGAATTCCATTTATTCCCATGGTGCCCACATTCGCTGGACATGAATCTGAGTTAGCATTTGTGAATTGAGTTAGAGAAACGGGTACAAGCAACGTCACACCAACTATGTAATGTACGGAAACTGTGGGATCTTCTGTTGTAAATATGGTACCATATATCAAGATGCATCTACCAAGATCTCGTTGACTATATACCTCATCGACTGAGAGCACATTTCGCAGTTAGAGGAGGAGCTACATCATATAAGGAGGTATTTTTAATGCTTGGGCTGATCTTTGTATGTCCTGGGAAAATTAATGAAAGTTTAATAAACGAAATAACAACTGGTTCCGTTTTTACTGGGCACCAAAACTTAAAGTTTTACATTTGACGCTAATGTACAGAAGACAGATATCGCCAAACGATAAAAAAATTTGCCCGTGTTATTAGTATTGAAAGACACAATGTTCCTGCAACACGTGCTTCGTATATAAGGAAAGGTACTTTGCGATGCACCTGACTTGTTGCAGGTGAAATGAGAATTTTCCACACGGATAAAGGAATGATAGAGAGGGAGAGAGAGAGAGATAGATGTTAGATAGTGTTTTGCCAGTGATTATCATTCTTTTATATAATACCTATCACATCGTAAATGCATATATATAAAAATCAGCCATCGCTTTGCTAGAAGGTCTTTATCGGGACTCTGCAACGGATAGGTTTTTGCGTCACACAATCCAGATGTCTGGTAAATATTGTTGGCAACATACTCTCATGGAAACCTGATATACAAAATGTCACAATAAAAATAAGACAGCTTAAAAGAACATATACACCATCTGTCGATAAAAGAAATAAACTCAGTATGAAATCCTAAATCAGCTTTTTATAAATTCTGTGTCTTAACGCTGTGCACAAATGGTTGCTCAGCCTGTGCACGTAGAACGCAAAAATCTCTGAATAACGGTCACCCCTCGGCCGGGAAAAAAGTGACCGTTTTGTAGGAGGCGGTCTTTATTCAGAAGTTTGGCCTAAGTTAAAATTACTAAGCCGCTGTTTTCCTGCAAAGTACAGATGAAGCTTATGAACAATAAAGAAACGTTGCAGATATTTTTTTCCGAATGCCAACTGTGAATAAAACTAAATATAATTATTAAATAAATAATTCATTGTGTAAAGAATTTTAGGAAAACTATGTCTGATGTCTGCTGTCAAATAGTCCTTACAAAAAGCAAGCTACGTGATTAAGGTCACCGTGTGCTAAAGAAAATTACAAAAAATACTAGTAAAGTGTAACTTTACCGTTATCAGTTTGCGGGCAGTAAAGAAGGAACAGAGCCCACAGAAACCAAACACAAAAACGTCGCTCCCAACGGGCAAAATTCCACGCCCCGTTAACCACATCTGAAGCTTGAAAAGGATAAGAATGTCGCACCGGGCTCCTCAACAACATCTCACTTTCCTCATGACGTATATACTGCCATGAAAGCAGTCATACACTGGAGACTAATGCCTTCCAAATCCAGTAACTGTTGTAGGAGAGGGTTTGCCCTCAACATCAATATATAGGTCTGTCAAGTGGATGTTCTAAATAGGGGTTAGAGTTACTCGCCATTTTTCGATTTCCAGAATCAGCTTTCTGAAGTAGAGTGGCCATATCTTCTGGGATATTTAACAATATTTGTCGCTCTGAGAGTAAGTGAACGCGTTTAACAGAACTGTCAACACACCACCGTTTTAAACTCAGTAAAACTTTTTTGAACGAGTTACAGGGTCAGTGCTTTCTTGAAAAACCTGACCACTATAGCGGTATTATTAACATATATGATGTGCTTGTTTATTCTAAGGAGTACATCCAGCATAAATCATATTATGTAGGTTTATAGGCAAACGTGTTGGTGTGGCGGTGCACTTTTCGTCGTCTGAGAATTGGCTTTTGCGAGTATGCCCGGTTGCTCACACAACTTTGATTTAGTTTTATTCCTTAGGGAGCTATGCACCCCTTCAAAAACAGTTTTTTTTCTGTTTTGCTCATACACATCTGATTTGGTTTCATTTCTTAGGAAGCTGTGCGGTGTATTACAAACATTGTCTTGTCCTGCCTCCATAAAATGTTCGAATGGAACGAAGAATTCCTAAAAAGATTCATCGTCCACTCGCCTACAGCGCGCTGAACCTTTTCGAGAGAGTAAATAAAAGAAAATTATTCAGAAGCGGAAATATGATGTCCTGGTAATAAAGAAAAACATTATAAAATTATGTTGTGAGGGGAAAAATAGAGTTAAAGAAATTTATGGTTTCTCGTTAAGTGAGGAAGTTGTAAGCTGCCCTACATACTTACCTGTACAGCAGTCAACCACAAACCAGAAGGATGTGTAGAAAGGGTCAAGGAAAAAAAGGGAGCCTGTAACAAAAGTTCCAAATAAAGAGCCTGTAATAAATAGAAATTTAAACAAATAAAAAACAAAACTTCTTGCATTAGAAATATTTATGAATCTTCACATCAGGAGCAAGATTTTTCTGCCAAATCCTTTGAAATTAAAATTGTGTATTACATTACGTACTTTCTAAAATAACAGCCTGAAGTGCTATTTTCCATTGGGTTACGGCGACTAAACAGGAACTGTGATTTGTCGGTAAGAAATGTAACTAATTATTATGAATATGTGTCAGAAATTTTATAATTTATTTATTTTTCTAATATTTTACTGGGCAACGCTTTGGGCTTTGAAACTCTATAAGGAAAATTAATATTTTTAAAACTCATTGAACGAACACCTTCACTGATATTTATGCATCTAAATTTTGCGTAATACGTACTGGTAGCACGAGTGTTATACCTTTTTTAAAGAGAATATTCACCGCTATTTGAATTATTCTAAAATCTTCTTCTTGTGGCTATTATGCGCGAAATGACCAAACATTATGATCATCAGCCTAATGTGATTATTTTTCCTTCATGTGCCGAAAAAGCAGTGCTTACCCGGAGAAGCACGTTCGCTGCAAGATTTCTTGCGGTATCTGGTACGAACACGTTAGGAGCACATCCTGTAATCTAAATCTTCTAAAACATGTGGTCGGGCCGTCGAAGATCGAATTAGCTCAATTGGATTGCTGTCTAGGAAATTTGGAAACCACGTAAATAACTTAAAGCTTTCGCCGTGTTCCGTGAATCATTCTCCAACTATCCTGGCATTTGGGCACTGTCCTTTTAAAAGAAGGAAATACTGCAGTGGAACGCTGTTGAAATAAAATGATGTATCTACTCTGCAATGATGTTTTGGTAGGTGGTAGAAGACATAATTTCCTTCACATAAGTGGCAGGACACAGGATTTCCCAGCAAAACATCGCTAAACGCACTACACGTCTTCCACCGGCTGGTTTGTGTCGCACGGTGCACCCTGATGCCAACTCTTCTTCAGGTAACCGACGCACAAGTACCTGCTCGTCCATATTGTGAAACAGGAAACTAGATTCATCTCACCGGAAGACTTCCTTGCAATTATTTGATATTTTGTGTGGTATTTGTTTGATAGAGACGACCTGCTTCCAATAATATCATAGTCTGCGTCGGTGGAATAATACACTAACGAAACAATACACTGTCTGACTGAGAAAATGTCACACCATGAAGGAATGCTGGAAAACAGACCATTTATTGTTTCAGCTAATAATGCGGCCTGCAGGAAAGAATTTTAACCGTGGGTTTTCAACGAGAAAAGTATGCACAAGCAGTTTATGACAAAAACAAAGAATGAAAGAGAATAAAAATGACAGAAATATTCTGATCAAAAGAACGAAGCTCACGATAAAACATTTATCTTCGTTTATAATCTTTCGTGTATTTAATCGTCCATTGGGCACATTGTTGGAGCTACGATTTTTCATATGGAGAACGGAACAAAAAATATCTTTCAAATCAGTGATATTTTATTGTATGCGCTTAAGTTTTCCGAATCCACGCGTACCATAACTTTTTGCTGAAAAAACACCTTATCCGGTTGCTTGACCCATCGCCTAAAAAATAATAGCATTCATACTTGCATGTTTCTAAAATTTTATTTTCCTGGAAGCGTTTTAACGTCCACACAATATCGAGAATTTGCGGAATTGCCAAATGTCGCACAATACTTCATTTCTGAACCATGGCTGTTGTACTCATGACAATATTTCAATTGTAGTTTTATGCGTACACTTATTTATTTATTTAATTTATATTGAAGGTTTAAATACCAGCGTGAGGAACACATTGGGCTATGAGCAGTCGCACGTCCCTAATTTGGGGTCACTCTCTGGTTCCAGGGAAGGGAGAGAGCCAATGCCGTAAGACAAATACAAAATCCCATTTGAACTGGAAGGAATCATCGTATTCCAGCGGTTTGACCACCGCTCCATTGGAGCGGTTTCGCAAATTTGTAGGCTGTACATTTTATACATTAAATAAATAAAAAAACAAATCACGACATGCGTTTTTGACGGCGATGCCAGATCTGCCTTTTATCATCTGGAGTCAAAAAATTCGACACTGAGATTGATGTACATTTAGAGAATAACTGAGAAACAGGGTCTTTTCTTTAAAATAGCCCCATTTAATAAAATGTTTCACTTCGTGCTTTTCTTATCCACCACATTAAGGTTATTTCCACTTCTTATTTCTGCGTAATATTTCTAGCTATTCCGGAAAGCCAGAAAGCACAAGTGAAGATTATCCAAATGGCTACGTCACATTTCTTTGATGATATGAAATTCTTCTAGCTTGTCAATAATCTTGTTAAACCACCTGGTGATAAAAGTCAAGGATCTATCGTGTGCTTGTTCCCATTAACTTGAATATTAAAGATTTAAAGTTTGCAGTATAAAATTATGGAAAATATTGTTATTTATTATAAACATATATTTAAATTTTGAACACAAAGGGCTATGGGTATTTAACAAAAGTGATGTTTATAGAATATTTCACCTTTGTGTTTTGTAAGGAGGTGGTTCGCGTATGCGGCTCAGATGACGACGCGGTTTTTTTTGTTATCGCGTATGAGGTTAGCTGGGGAGCAAGAGATCTCATGCTTTTGTTTTTTTAACACTGCCAGCTGTTAACTTGCTTTACATCATTACCGTTGCTTACCTTTCGTCGTTTGTAGAAAATAAGTGGGGTAAATCCAGTAAGTCATGTACTGAATTGCGTTTTTTTTATTCAATAAAATGAAATCGCAGGAAATCGAAAAATGACATTAGACAAATAGGAAATCGACAAATGACATTAGACAAATACGATGCCAGAATGTGTTGTTTCAGGCTGCAGAACGAACAGTAGAAAAACTGAATATTGTGCAGTTAAATTTCATTGATTTCCAAAAGACATTAACATTTACAAAATATTTATGTTGTAGAATGTCGGCGAAAAAAATCGTTTTAATGTTTGGAATTCAACAGGCTGCTACGATTCTTTTAGTGACAAAAGCTTTGTTCTTTATCTGAAATATAAATAACTTGGGCTGCCTACTAAAGAACTAATAAAACCAGATACCTTTGAACAACTACTGACATTGGGTTATGCCAAGATAAAGATATATCCGAAATTGTCACTTGATCATTTTACCAGAAATGTTGTGAGTGCCTGCGTGTTTACTTGGCAACACTGTTTTCCTCTTTTTTTACTAAGCTAAAGGAAGCCTACTGCAGACAAACCACTAGCTTATGAATTTGGAATTCACATTGTAAATCTGTAAAACACTTTTGAGTCAGCTTCATGTTTGCAAAATGTGAAGGTAGGTAAAGCAAATGGTTTATTACCATTTCAGAAAGATTCATAACGATCATTCTCTCTTTACAAATGTTCTTTTAGCTGATTTACAGCCATTGAAATTCAAATACATGTATGAAGGTATATAAAACAAAAGATTTATTACCATTTGAGATGCGGTTCATAACAATCATTCTCTCTTTACCAATGTTCTTTTAGCTGATTTTTACCACTAAAAATCAAATACATATATCGAGGTAGATAAAACAAAAGATTTATTACCATTTCAGAAGGGATCCATAACGATCATTCTCTCTTTACCAATGTTCTTTTAGCTGATTCACAGCCTTTGAAAATCAAACACACATATACCAAGGTTGGTAAAACAAGTGATTTATTACCATTTCAGACGGGATTCATAACGATCATTTGCTCTTTTTCAATGTTCTTTTAGCAAATTTACAGCCATTGAAAATCAAATACTTATATGAAGGAAGGTAAAAAAAAAGATTTATTACCATTTCGGAAGGGATTCATAACGATCATTCGGTGTTTTCCCATGTTATTTTACCTCATTTACCGCCACTGAAAACCAAATACATATATGAAGGTAGGTAACACAAAATTTTCATTACAATTTCAGACGGGATTCATAACGTTCATTAGATCTTTTTCAATGTTCTTTTAGCTAATTTACAGCCATTGAAAATCAAACACATGTACGAAGGTAAGTAAAACAAGTGATTTATTATCATTTCAGAAGGGATTCATAACGATCATTCGCTCTTTACTAATGTTCTTTTGTCTCATTTACAGCGACTTAAAATTAAATAGATCTTAACAGCTGGATTTAACCAAAACGGCTTAGAAAATCTGTTCTCTTAAATATGGGAAATTCGCCACTTTTATGATCGCCCGTTGCCAGCAGAAGAACTGCATGAGCCTTTTGTATCTAAGATATAATGCTTCCAAAATCCCAATATCTAGTTCTACTCCACTTGTATTAGATGACCACGACCGTATGTTTCTCCCTGCCCAGTTGTTTAGTGGAATCTTACGCGATACGTCTGAACAACTGGCAGTGATCGAGAGTGGAAACTGAGATCCGAGACATTACATCACGTGATTGGGCAGTTCTTGAAGCGTCTATTGAATTGTGCTCTGTATTGGACTCTTCTGATGAGGGCATATGTTACCTTGCAGGACATATTACCAAGAGTACCTAAAATTGTAGTTACGCTTCCAACTCAAACCCGTTCTACTCATTCAAGTCAGCTTTGACGTACTGCAATCAATTGGCTATCCTTGCAACTAAATGCTTTATTTATAGAAACGTACATTTTTTTGAAACAGAGGCAATATCACGGGGTTGAAAATTTCCAAAATGCTTCAATAAATTTTCTTTCATTCCAAGTGTTCTCTGACAGTAGATGCTGTTGGCAGTGCTAGAAGTTACATTAGGTGAATGGGCAATGGGAACATTTGGCAGAAAATTTCTAATATGTTTATTCAAATCTTTTTTCATGCGGAATATCTTTACTACCAGACTTCTATTCCCCTCATGAAGTAAGTCTCACATCTCCATATTTCCGGAAACGGTGGATAATCTTCCCCTACAATAACGAATGTTTCTATACTAGGAGTGAAACATACTGTTCGGGCTATGGGAGCACGCGATATGAATTTTGGTTATACCACACTTTAAGAAAGGGATGCTTAAATTTTAGGAATGTTTGGAAAATTATAATTTGTTCGTAATATTTTTATGCATTCCATTACAAAACTACAGGGAAAGACGGGAATCACAGAGGAAGGGAGAAAATTAATGCAACACGTTTTTCTTCTTGTGATGGATGATATTTGTCTATGCTGCTGTTGGAGTGATCTAAGGAGTTCCAATTGCCATCTGTTCTACTTCGTATATTTTGTTATCTTCGATGCGTTTACAGACAACAACAAACGCTGAAAATATTAGTAAATGCTAGAAAATACTAACCAATGATCAATCGGTTTGACTGGTCAATTTACAATACACTTCAGAAGTGTCCAAATGGAAGATGATCATATTGTTACGAAGTCGAATTGGATAGGGTATTCGCGCTGAGTTGTACAAGATCCTTTTCGCGTTTGTTGGAAACGCTGAGAGCTGAAACTCCCCAAAAAGTGCCTCTGCAAGTCCGCTACTCCTCGTTAAAAGGACATTGAACTGTTTGGTTTACAGCAGGTGAGAAGGAGGGATGCGTGCGACTGAGAGATATCCCTGCCACTCTCGAAAGAACGTCGGTGGGTCAAGGGGTTACTGGAGAATAGAAGCAAACAGCAGTGTGCCACTGGGAGCTGGAAGAGAAGGGGTGTTCCGGGGAAGGAACGGAATGCAAGAGATACATTTCTTCTACCCCGCTGTACGTTGATGCCCAGCAATCTTTCTGGCAAAAGGGCGAAAGAGAAGATTAAGCTCCCTCTAGGTCTTTCAGTGGCTCTGTCTCCTGTGTCCGACGGCTTGACCGGTGTCTAGTCGCGTTAACCTTCAGTTGACCGCCTCATCAGCACTTTTGTGCTACACCACGGAAGCCGTGAATGTGTGTGTGTGTGTGTGTGTGTGTGTGTGTGTGTGTGTGTGTGTGTGTGTGTGTGTGTGTGTGTGTGTGTGTGTGTGTGTGTGTGTGTTGTGTGTGTCAGAGAGTCACAAATTGTCTTTTCAATGTGTGTAACATGTTTGAAGCGTAGCCTTTCATAAACGTTCTAGAATACAAATTTATACAGCGTGTAGAAAGGTCGGGTTTTGAAAAACTTCTGTAAGCCAATTCCCAATACTTGTAGAATTTTCCATTCAGAAATACTTTTCTGGCAAACTTTACAAAACATCAAATTAGCACAAAGACAAAGCGTTTCTGTTTCTTCCAAACGCCGAGCCACGAACTTTAATCTCCAAAAAATAAATCATAGGTTCAACAGTCTCCTGAAGTTTTCCATAACAAAATTTGAGGAAATAAAATACACGCTTATTTCAATAAAAATAGAGTAACATCTCGTAGAGTAGATGATCCATTTTCTCATAGCAAGCTCCATGGTACTTTCTTTGTTTCCACATAAATCTGTCTAAAAATGATTACATTCTTTTCAGTTCCGATGTGTGTTTTCGTGTAGTTTACTTCTTTCGATTATAAAGATTCCGGCTGTGCTTGTGAATTGTTAGAAGCATTGCTGTTTGGGAATAATTTACATGAATAATATTTTGCTTGCTTGTATTGTGCAAATCCTGTTAAACTTCACCAAAATTATCAATTTTTCATCTCGGTTTTTGCCTAAAAATAAAATATTTTGTTTCATCCAAGCCAGGGGATTCTCTTGCAGTCTATAAATAGAATATTTCTGGATGAAATTTTATCTCGTTAATCGCTACAAGAAAATGTATTAAATTTACTTCCAGTGCGAAAGCTGTCGAATCAAATATCTATAATAAGCAACGAAAATTGAAGAACGTAGTAGCTTTAAAACAACACTAGATTGCATTCTGCGTAAATAAACGTTCAGTAAATGTTTTCCCGAGGTCGTACTTTTCAGTAACCTTTGCCCTCTTCCCTAAAATTCTTTTAAGTATTTTGATGTTTCACAGTGGTTCGAACCACTTGGTGGAAATGACTCTTCCTAAGATAAGAATAAATTTCTTCAAGATTTTTGATTTAATATATGAATTTCTTCCAATAAGTTAAGTACTGATCGACTGTCTGTACTAATCTGAATTTTAATTCTCCTAACACAGTAGGCATAATTGCTAATTTCATTTCCGTTTAAACTTCGGCACTTTGTTTTGCAAACAATTGCTACATCAATGGCTAATGGTTTTGAGAAAAATCATAAATCCAGTAGACGTCCTTTTCGTACGTATGTCTTGAAACGTGGAGCTCAATGCCACTGATTTACAAAAATATGTGAATTGGAATTGTGGTACTCTGACTCCTGGGTTAACAAAAAGCGTGGTAGCTTTTCCTTGTGTCACACATACACATTTGGTAAAATGAAGCACATTTCCGTGTTTTCAAAATTTTAAATACGGAGTTATCTTCATAGCAGTAGTAATGACTTTACTCATTTTATGAACACACACAAACCTATCCTCTTTATTTTTTTTTATTAAAGGTTTAATTTTCACCGTGAGCAATTCAATGGGCTTAACGCAGTCGCCCGTTCCTAACTTAGAGCGACTGGTTCCAAGGAAGAGAGAGAGTCAGGGTTCTAAAACAAACACAACATTCATGCCCCACCGGTATTCAAACCCGGACCCATCACGGGCGAATGGTCACAAGCCAGCACTCAGACCACCGCGCAGGCCCCCATCCTTTAATGCGACTGCAAGAATAAATGTTTATTTACTAAGAATTACTGTAAACTTGATTTTCCGCGAAAGTGTATTTTTATGACTAATCGATGTCGGTTAGATTTCCTCTTTGTCAAATTGGGAAGAATACATGCCAATAACTAAGGCTTAGTCAGTAGAACTTTGGCGAACATGAATGTTTTGCTAACCATTAAAAATACCAAATAAATTATTCCTTTCCCTTCCGACAGAAAGGGTATTTTTTAAGAAATACTCTGCAGAAAATATCGTGTTCCCGTAGGCTTGAAATTTCAAATTCTATGCCCTGAATATTTTCTGGGGGAGTTTTTGCTAATTACTAAGATCAGTGTTTACGTTCTGACTCTTTTATTGCGTGTTGTACACAAAGTACACCTCCATGACAGAAATTAACACTATATATATATATATATATATATATATATATATAGTTAATCCCTGAAATGGCAATGGGCTGGACATACTGCCAGAAGGACAGACCATAGATGGACAGCCGAAATTTTAGATTGGATTCCAAGGGACAGGAAAAGACCCAGAAAAAGACCACATGGGAGATGGGTGGATGAAATTCGTAAATATGCGGGAGTGACATGGAGGAGACTGGCACAAGACAGACCGTTGTGGAGGAAACTTGGGGAGACCTTCGTCCAGCAGTGGATTGATAATGGTTGACAATGATGATGATGATGATGATATATATATATATACCTAAAATCACAAATAGAGCTAAAAACAAAAAAAAAATGATACTTACATTCTGAAGATCATCATAATAATAATATTAAAAAAAAAGAAAAACTCAAAAGCCAACAGCCAAAGAGAATAAAAAATGAAAAATAATAAGACCTGAATGCAGAAAGTGTCTAATATGCCGAGCCTTGGCTTTATCAAGGACCAGCGAAACTCTGCATTTTTTCACTACCACAAAGACCTAGTTGAAAATGGGTTTCTGCAAAGTCATAGATGCAAGTATACGTCCTCCCAAAAAAAATCAAAATTACATAACCGCCATGAAACGTGCGGAAAATAAATAATTAAGCAAACGTTTTTGCGTACATCTATCACATTCCTGGCACAACCCATACTCATCGCCTCCCACAAAAGCCAGAAAAACATTGGCAAAGAGCTCACAATAAATTATGAGAAGGCTTAGAACTTTAGACCCAGAAAACGAGGCAAAACCTACAACAAAGAAAAATATACGAAACACAGGAACACCCAGAAAACGACAGGTTTTACACTTGGTAAGCTATCTTACCGCCCAAATGAATTTTCAATCGGGAACCAAAAAATGCACTTAAAAAGTGTCATTCCCTGGGAAAAAGAACTTCCAAAAAATTAAAGAAAAATAAAAAACAATAAGAAACGGAGACCACGGGAGCAAAAAGGAACGTTTTACAGAGAGTGCCCACGCAACACGGAATGCCAAAAGGCAAAAACACCCAATATAATGCATTCGAAAAGGGACTTAAAATTTAAAATAAAATGTGCAATATTTACACAGTATTCCAGGATTGCTTTAAGATGATTACAACAACTGAAAATAATTTCGCCGAACTCCGAAAGTCGACGAACACCACGAGGTCGAGATACCAGCTAACACCCCTAAAATGAGCACAAAAACGGGCTCATGGCCAAAATAAAGTAAATAATTTGTTTATACATAATTTGAATTCAAGCTGTAACAATGCCAAACAAGAAAAAAATGTTTAGCATTTAACTTTAAAGACCAGAAGAATAGAAAGATCCTGCATATAAACAAATGAAAGAG
Source organism: Macrothele yani (assembly GCA_039090855.1). Lineage (NCBI taxonomy): Eukaryota > Metazoa > Arthropoda > Arachnida > Araneae > Macrothelidae > Macrothele > Macrothele yani. The sequence continues at coordinate 21,019,608 of CM077016.1, forward strand.
CCCACCTACAGCGCTGCGAAGCTCTTATCTCCTTACGCGCAAAATTGCCGAACGAAAAACAGCAGTCAGAGAGGATTAGATTGCCTGAAGACTATCCCGCACAAAAAATACGCTGCACGCGAAATTCCTCCAATCAAAAATTCCAAATCGAGAATGATGACCTGCTTGTCCAGTAAGAGAAGAATAACTCTCCAGAATACACGAAAATTATTATCAAATATACTTGATGTGTATTTAATAATGTTTTTACCTGTATTAACATACCTTAGTGTACATCTACTGACAAAACCAGTTACTTTTATAATTTAACGTAAGTTTTACCATTTTTATTTTAGGTATTGTATAGATAAAATATTTAGTTTACTTTTTATCTACATTTTTTATTCAAATTATAAACTTTTTTTGTGATTTTTAATATTTTATTATTTTTATTTGTAATAAAACTGTCCTGTCCATAGCACTAAAGGTTCCAGTTGTTAGTTAATATACATCCTCCAGACCAACTTCCAAGAAGTCTTTCATTGGCCAGAATCATTTTATTAATTGTGAAGAAATTAAAACAGATCTGGTAACCTAACTCTTTTTTCAGAACGATTGTTCTAAAAACACTTTAAATGTAAAAGCTGGAATTTGGTTGTCTAGAAAACTATTTGATACGATATTTATGTGATCATGGAAATTCAAATTATTGCTGCAAATTCTGGAAATTCCAAGTACCTGTGAAAAAGGTACATTTTCTATTACTTTTGTTGAGATGTTATTGCTCCAGTGCAAATATTTAATTACTTTGAAAAGAAAATTTACTCTTTTATGAAAAAAGCTAATAGACGGGTTACCTCTGTGAACCTTAATGCTTAAGTCTAAGAAATCAAATTCTTGGTAGTTTCGGTTTGTTTTACTCAATTTAAGACAGCTAGGGTAAATATCTGAAAAATCACTTTCGATAATTTCAGAGTTATTATTACAAAGCAAATCATCTATATACCTATACGTGTTAAAGAGTTATCTGAGATGGGGGACCTGTATTTAATAAACTTATATTCTTTATAAAACAGGAAAAGGTTACATACGCTAATTGAGTGGAAATATCCCATTGGAATACCGTTAATTTGCTTATAGCTTTATCCCAAATTAAAAAATAAACTTAATCTAACCACGTTAAATGTTGAACTGTCCCTGGGTTCACCTTTTAAAGCGAAATACCTTATCTCCAGATTAGTTTGAGATCTTCAGTGATCTGTTTCCCTATTTAGAAGAAAAATGTTCAATCTTTAGGATCAGAACCTGTCTATCTGGCAGAATAAAGGAAGTAAATTTCGTTCGTTCCCGTGCATACCAATGAGGTATCTGATACGGCCGCGGCACTCGCGCGGTCTAATGAGGTAATGGATTATAGGGATCCCAAGCTCCGCTTGACACACTAGTCTATGTGCAAAGATCTGCTTTTCTCCCAAAGCTTTTAGAAAATATATTTAATAATACATTTGGAGTTTCGAACTCCTTCCTTTTAAACTTACGTCCGAATGCTTCTACTTGTAATAGCATTGGATTTTTATATAAATTTTTATTTTAATAATATACCGAAACCTTCAAGAATAGAAATGCATTAAAATTATGTTTGCTTAAAAATCGTTCTATTGACCAAATAACCATTAGAATGAAGTCAGAATCCTAATGTCGAAATTACTGTTTTTTCATATTTTTACATAGTTATTATAATTATGTAGAAAAAACTGAAATTATCTCCAATTTACACCAGAAACAGAAGCACCATAACTGACAGTTTGCTCAATATGAAATTCCCCTCCATGTTCCACTAAACCAGCTTTTACCCAGCGAGGAAAAGACGTCTCATAATTCCTAAGGGAATCTTGTGAGAACTAGTTCTTCTTTTCTTATTGGAGGTTTAACGACATCTGTGAGAAACTCAATGTGCTATAATCAGTGGCCCGTCCCTAATTTAGGGTCACTGGTTCCAAGGAAGGGAGAAAGCCAGTGCCGTAAGACAAACACAACAAACTTGCCTCATCGGGATACGTACCCGGACGTCTTTCGGACGAATGATCAGAGGCCAACCCTTAAACCATTGCGCCAGCGATATGGCATATCTGGTTCCCACACGTTAGCAGCTGCTCCTTCAACACTTGTCAGTTATTTGCTTTAGCCGCTGATGCTCAGTTTGTTTGTTCCATCACAAACCACAGATGCTCAATTGAATTGATGCCTGGGAATTTGAGAGGCCTGGGTAATGTCGATACTCTCTTCCTTGTGTTCCGCGAACCATTTTTGAAGAATCCGGCCAGTGTGGCAAAGCGCATTATCCGGCTGAAAAAAGCGCTAATATAGGGAACTTCATTTTTTATTAAAGGATGTATCAATTCTGCAAAAATGTTTATATCTAGGTAGTAGACGTCTGAGTTTCCTGTCACCGCACTCAGGGTTTCCCAACAAAACATTGCTCAAAGCATCACACTTCCGCCACCAGCATGCTTTCGTTCCACGGTACATTCTGGTGACAAAACTTCCCAAGGTAAGCGACGCGCACTACCCAGCCGTCAACGCACTGCTACAGGAAACAGGATTCTGCAGATAAGGCGACCTTCCTTCGATAATTCAATGTTTGGTATTGATGAGCGTAAGCCCATTGTAGGATCTTTAGTGGATGAATTGAGGTCAGCATGGGCACTCCCAGCAGTCTGCGACCAAACAGCCCCAATTTCAACAGTTCGAAGAATACTGATTGACACACAACAACTGTCACTAGCATTTAAATTACCGGGTAGGTGCGTCATAGTATCCAATAGGTTGACTCCTACCATACTGGATAACTTTCGCTCACCTTTAGTATCAAAGGTATTGGTCAGCACACACCTTGCCTGCGGTTTGTGGATTTACTTTTCTTAGACTACTTTTTGAAGATACTTACCACAACTGAAATCAGCACCTCGTAAGCTTTGGTGTTTCGGAAATGCTGTGACGACTCGTTTCGCAACACAGTTCAGACTTCATTAATTCTTTACGTCCGCTGCTTTTCCCTCATGAAGAACTGGAATAATATACACTAACATAACTCTGTAAAAGGTATTATTTATACTGCTTCATAATTCTCACATGCAGCAACGTTTATTTGCAGTTGCATCTGTTCTCATTAAGATGCATAACGTTTATGTAGTAATGAAGAAAAAAGCTAACTTAATGGAAAAAAATATTAGTTTCATATTCCCTTGATAGCACACGGAAGACGTTTCCCACAGTGTTACCTTTAGGGAAAAAATGACTTCCTATGTTTAGAACAAAGAAAGTTTCAGAAAATTTTAGTAAACAAAATGTATGCTTCTAAAAATAGGTTTGGTTTATTGAAGGTACTTTCGTAAAGTAAAATTTGGGTTTCAAAGATGCACTATTAGAATATTTGCGGATAGAAGGTGTAGTAGAAAACAAGTAGGTGAAAGTAGGGATCCCCCGAGTTAACCAGCGCATTATATAGTATTACTATCACCGCATTTCGTGATGCTTAAATTCAATGACATGGGAATTTTCGCTGCCTTACATGAGTCCGTTGTGCAGCACATAATCTTCAGCGCATTTCGAGAATAATTAGAAAATTTCTTTTTCTCCAATACTTTAGCAACGTAGAAATGTTAAAAAGAACACGATTCTTACAGGTATATTCCATCTTTCATTATATTTTCCTCGAATATCGTGCAAACAAACGATAAATTATATAACGAGCATTCGTTTTTTTCGTAAGTTTCCGTCACTAGAGAGATGTAGCCCCAGCCTGCTCAGCTCGTAGAAATTTTTGTGTCAGTTATCAAAGTGAAAGAGACCTACAAGCACGTGATGGTATTATATTAAATGAGTCATGGCATGGCGCTACACAGAAGATTATGAGGAATACACTTAAAGCAGGGAGTCCTCACCGAAGTTCGTCTAGCATTTAGTATTCTTCTCTGTCTCAGGCCAACAACTGAAAAGAAATATTCGGTTTATAAGAAATTTATTTTGTTGTTATTAATATAATATTTAATATAGTATTTTATACAATTATTAAATTTTATTTTATATACGCTGCTAGCCACCCAAAATGCAACAACAAGAAGGAAACGAGATAGCAAAGCCAGATTTACTGGACAAATAACAACAGGTACGAAGATGAAACGATTGAGCTTACAGGCCCGTGCAATCTGCGGAACACGCAGACATCAATAGTTCGTGTGGCCCCTATGTCTGGCAATAACGGCCGCTACACGCCGCGGCATCGTACGAAAGAGGCTTTGGATGTGGGCTTGGGGTATGTTGGTCCAGGCTGCTTCCACACGTTTCCACAGTTCATCAGGCGCAGCCGCGGGTGGTGCTTGCCGGGCCACTCGGTTGCCGATCGGCGATCAGACGTGTTCGATGGGCGACATATCTGGCGAACAAGCGGACCACGGCAGCAGTGAAACCTAGTGGGCCACGAACAATTGTTGCGCGATGCGTGCCAAGCGCGGGCTCGCATTGTCCTGTTGAAACATGGCCGCTGGCAGGTCCTGCAAGTAACGGAGGACTACAGACTCCAAAACGTCGAAGATGTAGTGGTGGCTGTTGAGTGTACCGGCGACGCGTACCAGAGGGGTGCGAGTATCATATCCAATTCCGCCTCAAACCATACCGCCAGGCGAAGGACCGATATGGCGATGCATAGTGCAGGCGTCATACACTCTCTCGCCGCGGTGCCGCCACACGAGGATCCGACCATCGTGGTGTTGCAGGCAGAAGCGGGATTCGTCGAAGAAGACAATGTAGTGCCATTACGTAGGCCAGGTGTGGCATACAACGGCCCACTGACTCCGCACTCGCCGGGGGTGTAACGTCAATGGTAATCGGAGCAATTGGCGCCGTGGGACAAGAACACGCTCTTGCAGACTACGTCGAATGGTACGTGCTGATACATTTTGTTGCGCAACACACCCTAATTCCTGCACTAACATTCGTGATGTGGCGGTGCGAGCCGTCAAAGCCAGCAGCACGGCATGATGGTCCTCTCGATAGGTTGTGTGCCGCGGCTGCGGCAATCACTCTGGTCGGTCCGTCCGTCCCTTCTGCACCAACCGAATCCATACTCGCCTCACTGTGGCTGGATGTCGTTCCACGCGGGCGCCGATGTCACGGTACGATAAACCGCTGTCACGATAAGCCACTATTCGTCCTCTGTCGAAGTCGGAAACATGGTGGAATGAGTGTCGTGCTTTGGGACGAAGTATTAGGAAGCTTCCCACGCACAGGTCCAGCAGCACAACAATATTCCACTACTTACACGCCGCCTTCTGTGCAACCTTCTCAGAGTGCTTCTCGGTGGCGTGCTGAGCACTCATTATTTGCATATGCCCTGCAATGCTAATCGTTTGCATGTCCTTTAGCGGGCAACCAATGCTGCGAATTTCAGGCCAATCGGATGTTTCCTTCTTGGTGTTGCATTTTTGGTGGCCAGCAGTGTATGATTTGTAAAATGTGCATTTTTTCCAGAAAATAAAAAAAGAAACAATATGAGTATGACGATACCTTTTGTTTCGGCATAATGAGTAAATGTGTGTAACAAATGAATCCTTATACAAAATCATTTTGTCACGGACCCTATATTCGAAAATGCTGTTATTTCCCACGACGGAAATTGTATACTTGAGTCATAAATATTCCAACAGTTCTTATAGTTAGCTTCATGTGATGTACATTTATGATACAAGATAACAAGGAGATTTTTCAAACCCCTTCAAAAAGGATCAACCCGTTTTTCATTTAAAATTTGTTTGACAGCATTAATGCATTCAGTTGAACTGATGTGATCCAGGGAACAGAGAACTTGCAAACCATTTTGAAAAAATGCTACCTGTAAGGCAATGTTCTGAACTATGCTTCACTCTTTCACTTTATTAATTTGTTAAGTCATTCTTTACCACAAAGTATTGAATACCATCCAAGAAAAAATTGTGATGAGTGACTCTCGGGTGCGGAGTCAAGGAGTTGCAGTAAAACGTATCTGCATGATTCAAACTATTTTCAAACGTGCAATGTTGGAATTTAGGAAAATTCATCTGTCTTACGGTCTTATAACTTTACCTTCTTTCAACAAACGTTTTCTGAATACTTCAGGAAATGCTGAACAGTGTAAAAAAAGGGGGAAACCTATTTTATATGATTTAAATATTAACTTTGGTCCATTAGTATTCTGTAAAGCAATCTACAGCAATATCATTTAAGGTTACGCTGCAAAAGGTTCAGAAAAGATAAAAACAAGTAAACAAAGTATTGGATTCAGAGTCCGTGTTTATATCGTTAAAACACTACGTCGTTATTAAGTTTGGTACACCTTGCAATCACACAGTGAATTCAACATATATGTAGACAGATGAAAATGATGTAGTCAAAGAAATCTTGATTTTTTAATATAAAAAAAATCAGTGCTGTTAAAATCGCTTATGCTGCAGAACACACAGTACAGAGAAGTGGGGCAAAAAAGAATCATGATTCTGAACCATAACTTCAGACTGTAAAAATATCCTTGTGTTGATTTCATGTTATTATTCCGAGTTGCCTTAGGCTAGTGACCGAAAAATGATTTTTTACGCTTTCCAACCTTAGGTTGAAGAAGCGTATATGCTCCAGCTTTGTCCGTCCGTCCGCACGATAACTGGCGTAAAAATGGTTCGATTTCGATGAAATTTTAGTATGTAGTAGGGGATCACCTGGGGACGAACCCTATTGAAAATGGGACAAATGGGGTCAAAGGTCACGACGTAGGAACGGGATCATTCCTTTGCCCTTATGCGTCATAGCTTGCGTAAATATGGTTCGATTTCAATGAAATTTTACTGTGTGGTAGGCGACCGCATGGGGACGAAAGCTGTTCAAAATGGGTGAAGTGGGGTCATAGGTCAAGACATAATATCGGGATTCATTTCATTGCCTTATGCGTCATAACGTACGTAAAAATGGTTCGATTTCGATGAAATTTCAGTATGTAGTAGGGGCCCACCTGGGGACGAACCCTATTGAAAATGGACGAAATGTGGTCAAAGATCAAGACATAGGATTGCGATCCGTTCTATCCCCCTTATCCCATATTATTGAGAATGGTGTCAAGTAATTTTGCTTCCATTACTTCCAATGGAAAAACTTTTGTACACATTTCCTTCACAAATAATGTGTTCCCAAGGTTGAAAATTTGAACATCGATTAAAATAACTTCATTATTATAACTTGGAAAACTTAATATTTTCTAAAACATAACCATAATTATTTTAAAAATCAATAACTTTTCCTTTGGTGGTGTTGAAACCAGAGAAAAGATGGCGCTACCTGTACTCCGATGACGTCAGTGGACAAATAAATGTTGAATTGCATAATTACGTTAATGGGTTAGAAAATATTAAGTATTCCAAGTTATGAAATCAAGCTATTTTAATCCATGCTCAAATTTTCATCCTTGGGAACGCATTAATTGTGAAGAATATGTGTACAGAGGTTTTTCCATTGGAAGTATAGGGAGCAAAATTACTTGAAGTCCACCTTAAAGTAACAATTCTTGAATGTAGGTATACACATTACATTTTGAAAACGGCCCTAAGAATGCTGATGAAAGTCGTTAACCAACCGTTTTCTGGTACCAGAAATCGATTTAGCTTGATCTCGACTTTAGGAGAATTCGTTTAGTATGTTAAATAACTATCCCGAATTATAACGTTTTCAGTGTCATGGCATTGTTCCATTAATGTTACCAATGCTTAGAAATCTTATGATGTCACAATCTCGCGTTTGAGAATGTTGGCGGGCGGTCACGCGCTGTGTGTGGATCCTATTAAAGGTTTATGACGTCACACTCTTGCGAACAGATGTTCGCAATTCCCATCTGCCTCATTATGTCACGCGTTGTGTCCGTATGACCGTCCGCACGATAATTCGCGTAACAGTCGTTCAATTTCAATGAAATTTTAGTACCTGGTAGGGTATCACCTGGAAAGGAACCTCATTTAAAGTGAACGAAATGGGGTTAAAAGTCAGTACATAGGAGCGGGATCCATTCCACTGCTGTTATGCTTCATAACTAACGTAAAAAAAGTTCGATTTCGATTAAAATTTAGTATGTGCTAGGGGACCACCTGGCGATAAACCCTGTTGAAAATTGGCAAAATGGAGTCAAAGGTCAGGACATAGAAGTGGAATCACTTCCATCGCCATTATGCGTCATAACGTACGTAAAAATGCTTCGATTTGAATGAAATGTTAGTATGTTGTAGGGGCTTGCTTGGGGACCAATTGTGTTGAAAATGGGCGAAATGGAGTCAAAGGGTAGGGCACAGGAGCAGGATCTATTCCATAGCCCTTATGCATCATAACTTAGGTACAAATGCTTCGATTGCGACAAAACTTTATCATGTTATTTCAGAGGTATACCGAACCGGTTCTGTTGATATCATCGACATGGAATCAAAGGTCAGGACACAGCACCGAGATTCATTCCACAGCCATTATTCTCATAACTTGAGTGATAACTTGAGTAATGATTTCTGGTATATTGGAAAGCATATTACACTGCTGGACAAATGCTAAGGACGGATCGTAAACGGCTGTATAGCGCATAAAAAAGTAAGTGCGGTTGGATGCCAAGTGAAATAAAATAATGTCAGAATGCCAGGACATTACAAGAAATACAATTTATTGTGCTCTGAAATCCAGAAGGCTTTGGAACGTGTTCAAGGGACAAACAGGCCATTTTGTGCAGAATACGTAAACGTGAAAAAAATGCAATTACCGTCCGCAGGCGTTCCGGCGTAAGATGTCAAGACGGGATATGGCCACCATGAAGGGCGATGCAAAATTCCACACGTCGTATCATGCTTTGCACAACATTATCAAGCAGCTGTTGGGGTAATTTATCCCATTCCTCTGTCAGTGCACGGATGAGGGTGTCCTTGTTTATTGGAGGACATTGGCGACCAGCAAGACTCCTCCCCAAATCATCCCACACATTTTCAATGGGATTCAGATCTGGAGAACGTGCTGGCCATAGGAGGCGTTGAATATCCTCGTTCTTAAGACACTCCTGGACAGCGACTGTTCGATGACATGTTGCGATGTCGTCCATGAAAATAAATCTATCACCGACAGCACCACGGAACATGCGAACATGAGGTAGCAGAACATCATTATTGTATCGTTGGCCAGTCATAGTCCCAGTTGGAAGCACATAGAGGGACGTACGGCTATTGATCATGATGCCAGCCCATACCATGACACTACATGTCGGATATCGGTCCCTTTCCTGTATGTTTGCTGGATAATATGCAGTACCACTATCACGCCAGATCAGTTGTCGTCGACAATCAGACGATAGACTGTATCTACTCTAATCTGAGAAGAGGACAGCAGACCAGTCGTTATCAGTCCAATTGCGATGTTGATGGCACCATTGCAAACGGGTGGTACGGTGACGTGTGGACAATGGGATGCACACAACAGGACGGCGGGCGTATAGTCCTCCTTCATGCAAACGTCTGGCAACAGTTTTTCGGGAGATCCGCTTGCCAGTAGCAGCCATAAACTGAATTGCTCCCTCACTAGCTGTGCTGCGCCGGTGTCTTTTTGTTGATAGGACTATGTACCGATCTTCTGCAGGTGTCGTACTGCGAACACGACCTGCACCGTGACGTTTTCTACACTCTCCATTTGTTTGAAATGATTTCCAAAGCCTTGAAACAACACTGTGGCTGACGTCGAACTCCCTGGCAACATCTGTTATTTTTCGCCCTTCTTTAATCTTGCCAATAATACGGCCACGCGTAAAATCATCTAGGTGATGTCAGGAAGGCATACTGAAAATTGCAAGTTCGTCAATTGATTCTTTCCCTTTCAACTTTGCGTTTGAACAACAACGGTCAATACGCGTCAAATCCCTTATATCTCTTATCAGCGCTATGACGTCACGAACAAGTTCGGCAATCCAAAATTTGCATACGCACAATACGTCTTACTGTATCCCGCACTTATGCTAATTTCAACATTTTCCTGCCTTCCATTTTATGGTTGCTATCGTTGCTGTTGTCATCCGTCCTTAGCAATTATCCGGCAGTGTATAATCAATGCATTGCATGATTTTACAAACTTGTGTTGGTTTCCAAGGAGACAAAACATAGTAATAAAATTCTTATATATAATTTATGTTTCTTATATTTTACCTAAATCTACTTAAGAAATTAAACAAATGACTTCAGGTTTGATCTCAGTATTCAAAGAAAAATATATTTTTCATTAAAAAGCTCTGAAACACGAGTTTAGTAGTTGAAGCAACGAAATATAATTCCAGATTAAGGATCTTTCATCGAAAAATTGTTAAACTGAAAAACTTAAAAGGCTGTAGTTTTTGTCGAGCTCCCCACTGCATCTCAAATAAAAATTTGCAGATGCTCCTGGAAGGCTCCCAAACCTTGAAACGTTTTATGCATATGTGGACATACAGAGTGGTTAGTGTTCTGACGCTCATTATGCTGTTGCGATGGAAAAATATATTTTTTTTTGCACTCAACCCATTAAAACAACTGGTTCGCCCTGATTCGTTTGCAAGATTTAGCACACTTTCGGTGATCGTAATGCGGAAAATGTTGCCATTGCTGTTGAAGAACTTCCGCAGAGATCATTTTTCTTTCTCGTTGACACTTCGGGTTAGAGATTTCTCTTAGGAAGTACTCTCGCAAATCTCTTGTTTCCTTTGGCGTACCATTTGTCGGTTCTTAGAACAATTATACATATATATTTGCTTACTGAGAGATTTTTGTACTGCAGCTCACATACAGTTTTCCCTGTAGTTCTGTGAAAGATTCGGTGGAATAGGTGTCTACAGTATTACTCATACTCACTTTATTTTGTGTATCAGTTTTCACAATATCAGTGAAGAAGCCCTTTTCAGCGTTAGATATTATGAACGCAGCTTATGTTTAAATATTGGACAATAATCGTAGTTGAAAGCGTCGCAGTGATTGAACATCTGATAATATCTTTTATTCACATAGCTTTGCGTAAGTTTGAAGCACAACGAATTCTAATGCCATCTTCCTTTAAGGAATTTTTTACGGCAGGATACGTAAAAACTGCAATTTCTTACAATCGTTGATATTATGAAATTAAACAGTTCGGCGCACATATGACAGGCCTTATGTATGAAAGGCCTTATTTTTGATTGTACGTGTAGAAGTTCCTCATCAGTAGATAATACGGTATAGCAATTTTAAGGTTCCAAATTATGAAACCAGTTTGTTGAATATTTAATTTCCGTAACAGAAAATGACGTATGTTCACAAAGCGAGCACACTGCAGGAATGTTTCGAAGAGACGGCTGTGGAAGAAATTCATCGGCCTGCAGAAAACACAGATTAATAGATCACTCATGCGCAAAAATATCAGCGATAGGGAAAACCTTTGTCATGAACTGCCACGCCTGAATTTGTAGATAGACAAGTGACCGATTCTTTTGATCAAATAGTGTACATATATGTTAGATTGAAATGGCATGCGGTAACGAGATAAGCACCGGAACGCTTTTCATCAGATAGTGTAATATAAGTGTTAGAATGACGATGACATAAGGTAACATTCCGTTTTCTTTCCTAAAGTCGGTTTACTAAGGTTTTGATATTTCCAACGAAAAAAGACTGGTACAGATTTAAATTCTTCACTGTGCTTTAGAGATTTGTGTGATATAGCCGCATACGGAATTAAATTGTTCACAAACGTTTAGAAAACCAAGTTAAGACACTTAAATAGTTTCTTCAAATCGATTTGGGAAATATTATTGTAGTTTAAAATATAGACAAACCATTAGGCTAGTGCGACTGAAATGTCCGGGGAAGGTCCAGCATATAACGGAAAACTAAGACAAATTACCTAAGCAAAATAATCCAACTCAGCATTAACACATAGTTGCTATCTTTCCCGCAAGGCCATGATCCTGGAACGAAAAACGTCTTGTGGCTGAGACTCGAAGAAGTCACCTACTGCACGTTAAACCTCGTTGTCTGTCGTGAACTGTTTCCCGGACAGGAAATGGGCCAGGCAACGAAACAGATGATAGTCTGTCGGAGACAAGTCAGGGGAGGAGGCAGGATGAGGTAGTGCGTCATAGCTCAAGGCTCTTATTGTCAGCATTGTTCGTTGAACGACACCAGAGCGGAACGTTGTCTCGGAGCAGAAGAACAACACGTCTGTTTACTAAAACCGGTTGTTTCTGCACTAACGTGTGGTGCATCTGGTGTAATTCGGCACAATAACGTTCTGCAGTAATTGTTTGGCCTCTCGCCAAGGAACTCTGATAAATTTTCTTGTCTGTGGACAACCAGACAAGGAGCATCGTTCTCTTGGTGTGTAGGCGTGGATGATTATGCCATCCAAGGGGCCGTGCCTTATTAGACATTGTGCAGATCGCTTCCGATTATCATAAAGTACGTACATACTTCTCGCCGCAGGTGATAATTCGATGCAGTAGAAGTTCCTGTTTATTTCTGGTAAGCAGTGACGTGCAGACTTCCAAACGCCTAGCCTTGTTGGCAGTTGTCAACTCATAGGACAGCTACATGTCCACCTTTTTGACCTTAACCAGCGCTGCCAGACGCTGAACAACTGTCTTTTTATGGACAACTACCTCTTCCGCTATCTCATGACACGTTTCTTGAAGGTTCGCTTCAATCACACGTAACAGAACATCGTCAGGAAGAGCAACAGAAGGGGACCACATGCTTCGTTTTGCAAGTCCATATCTCCGCTTCGAAACTTCACAAACCATCGCTAAATGACTCGTTCATTGGCTATATTCTGCCCAAAAGCTTTTCTAACGTTTCGAGCAAAATTTCGTGCAGAATGGCCCAGCTTAAATTCATACAAGAAGATGACTATGAAATCCGGAGTTTGCATGTTTCAATTGCAAGCCACGTTACATTCAAACAAATCACGCCTAAAGCTTGTTTTTCCCCCACGTGCTAGCTATTTATAATAACTCTGTGACATAACATCCGAAACATCTGTTGGTGGTTCCATTCCGCTGTGGTGGGAGCCTGTCTCCAATGCTCGTTCGCGCGGTACATTTTTGCAACAACCTAATATTTATGTTTTTGGCAATGTACATGAAATTTTTGTTAAACGATTTCTACAGCAGTGGCCAATTTGGAACAGCAGGAACTCATTAGTTTTTGGCTCTATATACCCAGCTAAGGGCGAAACTTTAATAAAAGATATCGGCCCACGAAAAAAACATTTGACGACTTAAATAATGTACCTAGCTATATCATTAAATTACTGAAAACTTCTAGCACATATTGGGTGTGATTAATGTTGTAGTGAAAGAAAGTGGTTTACATTTATAACGGTATAATGCAGTTTCTGTTTCTTCTAAAGTATACTTCACTATATGATTACGAAGGTATAGTAGCAAAACACTTAAAAATCTAACTCAGTGCTTGTATTTGTTGGTGCTCACCCTCAGAACTGCTAGAATGATTTAGAAAGTATTGGGGAAAATTAGTCCTACATTTTGTTTCACATTTTTGCCTGCTGTCCAATGAATTTACCTTTTACTGTCGAACAGATATGTGAATTTATCAGATCAGAAATTTGTAAATGAAATGAAAAAAAGTTATGCAGCTGCAGTAATGTTTAAGGGAAGCGCAAATCAAGCGCAAAAACAAAACAGCATTAGTGAAATGAGGTTGTGTAGGATTTTCCTTCGGTTTAGACTTGGGTATGTGCCAGTTGGTGTTCAAAATGTGTTTATCCTCTCATTCAAGGCACACTGGAACGTAGTAAAAACGCTTTTTGCTGGAAGTCCCTTAAGTGGGATCACTTTCTGGTCAGAAGATTTACTTTTCTTTGTAGGTTAAATGATATTCATAATATTTGAACTCTAGCTATTTGTTCTCTTCATCTATTAGAGTATTACTGCTGCAAACGCTTTTCTCTATCTATCAAAACACAAATTATTCCGATGGTACCAAATCCGATGAATTAGGGGAATTAAGGAAGTTCTAACCAAAGGTAATGCAGTGTTGTCTTTGTCATGAAAGCTGTACGCAATGGCGAATTATTATGATGATAAGTAATTTGGTCATTTTCCAAGTAAATTAGATTTTCTTTTGATATTTGTGAATTCTTCAGCAACTTCAAACACGATTCGTATTTTGGCATCACAGATGGATGATGTCATGAGTTTCTCAGCCGACGTCTGCACTTGCACGGTTTTAGGAGATGAAGAAGACGGATTATTACAGGTTTGGGTATTTATAATATCATAACCTTTTGACGACCATAACACCCAAAACGCCCGTGCATACAAACGACCATAGCTGCCCTTAACGCCTTTCTAGAGTGAGTCAGATTTCCTACCCATACCTGTTATTTAAATTTGCAAGATGTATGAGAGACCAGCAGGTGTCACTATCAGTCACCATTGTTGTTACTAAACAAAGTAGCGAAACAAGAGAGAGTTTCCGGCGTAATGTAACTTAGAGTGATTCTAGATTTTAGAGTCATGGTGGTTAAAGCGTTAATGTCTAGGCGCTCCACGTTTTGTGCGGGATGCCCATAGTTTCACCGGCAGAAGAAACGTAGCTTCATTTGGTTGAATAGGCTGCACATTCTCATAACAAACTTCACCGTCTCGCACTGCTAATCCGCAATCGGTGCTACTTCGACGCCACCTTCACTTTTGAAACACTCAGAGATGCTGAGTGTTGTCCCAATGTGCTTCAAACTTATTCTGCTGTATTACGTGGTTGGAGCATCAGTGGCCATAATACCGGCATTCAACATATCCTGTATTGAGAGTGCCATATGACAAAAAAATATTTCCAATAAAACTACTGAAAGAGTGATAATAAGCAAGTAGTTTTTTTATATGCCAGTAGAAGGAAAAATTTCGTTTAAATAAGTTCGAAAATTTTCAAATTTCACACATTACAATAAATGGCTTACTTAAAAAAAACATTTTGAATCACATCTTCGAACGAGGAGATATGATTGCAAGAAACGCGACAGGAAAAGGCGTAACTCTGTCCTGTGACACTCCAAATAACATGCATCAATTATCAGGACTGAAAGTCATTCGACATAAAATTAACTTCCCGAAGCATGCAACTGATGGAAGAGATATCATGAGAAATAAAACATAGGCTTAAATTCTTAAGATGTCAATTCATAAAGAATTTCGAGTCGAAATTATGCTGTCTTTAACATCCGAGCACACCTTTATAGAAAATTATTTATTTGTTACTGACCCAACTACAAATATGCTCCCAGGACTGCGAAGAGAAAATAATACATCTATGAATTGAGGTTGCAGCGATTAACATGTTTAAATAATTTCCAAGCAGCATTGGTGACACTGAGCTTCATATTTAATCTCACTCTACAACAAATTTCACTGTCATTGACCATCCGTTGGTGAACTGTTTATGATGTAATACGCAAACTGAAGTAAACTGGGAATGATCCTACCAAGAAACGTCCCAGTAAACTTTTCAAGTTATAAGAAAACCACAGGGCAGCATTGCGAACGACTCTGAAATTAGAACGTAAGCCAGCATGGTCCGAAATTACGCAAAAAAATGCAACACTATTAGGATTAATGTTAGCCACAGTACAGGGTGCAGAATGATAAATCGCATGAGTTTCCACGGTCGAACACAATCAGTTGGAAACTGCCACACACCGAGGATCGTGGTCTAAAGGGACGTCGATTGTAGCTTTTGGACAAGGCAACAGTAGAAAACGCTTCTATCCAATGGCGTGCCAATGAACAGAGTCCACATGCCATGCAGCATGGTGTAAGAAACTTCGATCTTGAATTACGTACCAACAGAGCCAGTGTTGTGGAATGAAGTGCTACGGAACACAGTAATACACGCTCAGGAGCAGGGTGTAAAAAAACGTCGATCTTTAACTAAACACCAAAAGACAACGGTGCTGTAGAATGGAACACCACGGAACAATGTTCACACACCAATGAGCAGGGTGTAACAAACCGTCGGTCTTGAACTAACCATTAATAGAAAACGGTGATGTAGAACGAAGTACCTCGGAACACATTTGACACGCCAATGAGCAGGGTGTGAGAACACGTCGATCTTGAATTACAAACCAATAGAAAACGGTGGTGTAGAACGAAGTGCCACAGATCAAAGTTCACACGCCAATGAACAGTGTGTAAAAAAAGTCGATCTTGAACTACACAGCAATAGAAAATGGTACTGTACAACAAAGAGCTACGAAATACAATTCACACCCCAATGAGCAATGTGTAAGAAAACGTCGATCTTGAACTACTTACCAATAGATACAATGTTGTGGAACGAAGTGCCACGGAGCACAGTTCACGCGGCAATGAGCACGGTGTAAGAAAACGTTTATCTTGACCTACACCAATAGAAAACGGTGCTGTGGAACATAGTACCACGGAACAAAGTTCACAATCCAAGAAGCATGGTGTAAGAAAACTTCGTTCTTGAAAGGCATACAAATGGAAAACGGTGCTGTAGAACGAAGTTCCACGGAACAAATCCACAAGCCAAGTAGCAGGGTGTAAGAAATTATCTATCTTCAACTATTAAAGAATTGCGTACTAAACGGAAGCATGGTATAATGCACAGAAACGTATGAAGTATTATTATAATGAACAAACATGCATAAAAAATCTGACACTTCGGAAGTGATTGGTAAACCAGTCTAGCTGTCTGTTGCAGCAAGTACGGCGGATGTTAAAATATAAATTCTAGCTATACACGGTCGTACAAGAATAATATGATCACCTACCTAATAATGGGATTCCAGCGGTACCAGAGGAACCAAGTCTTATAAGGAAAACATCCCCCAGACATGCACACTGCTACCACCAGCCGGTACGTCATCGACAAGCGTGTCCGCGGATTTGTTATCGCTTGTCTGACGCCGTACCTGCTACCGCCGGTCACACCTGGGGTGTAGACACCTCAGTTTCGTCGGAGAAGGCAACTTTTTCCACTCTTCCGCTATCCATTGATAGTAGTCCCATGCGCACTGCAGGCGTCGTTACCGATGGACCTGGGTTGAAATTGGCGCCTTCACGCAGCATCGACTCCTGAGACCCATGTGTTACATAAATTGCTCTATTGTTATCGGGGACACGTATCTGGGTGCCCCAGCGTTTATTTGCGTGGTTAATTCCTGCACTGTTGCAAGCCGATTGCCCTTTCCCAGTTGGAGAAGGCAACATTCTCTTCTGGGGTCGATGGTTTTTGGGGCTGTAGTTGTGAAGTCGGAAGGTACTCTTGTTTGGCAGCAGTTCATTCTTGACACACCCTTATTATAGCACCACACGAGCAGACCACGAAATCTGCTGCTTCGGAGATGCTTCCACACTTGGCTCTGTAGCCCAATGATAATTCCTTTTTGAACGTAGGTGAAATCACTTCCTCTACCATTTGTGCTCAGGTAACGCACTATGGCTCCTCTGTACTGACCGACCGCTTATATCTCCGTCAGGTCGACCTTGTCACGTGGAATCTGTAACGCGCCTGTGCGACTACACTCTGATTCCGGTGGTTGTCATGTTATCGTGATACTACTGTGTTTAGCATTCGCCTTTATAGAATAAAATGCATTTTTATTTAATATTTCAGTTGTGACACTTCGGAATATTTTAAAATTACAACTTTATCAATCGTAGTTAATTTAAAGTTTACGGAAAGTGATATCAGGCTTGTAGCTTGTAATATATCATCCTGTGAAAGAGATATGTTCACAGATATATCACACTTATCTTCCTAAGGCAGATTTTTTTGTATTTTCCTTTTAATAGAATATACTTGTTTGATTTGACTACATTTATCCATGTCAGCCCAAAATATGCAAAATGAGAGATATTTCAGATTTCAGAAAAAAATGCAAACCTAATAACTGCTTCTACAGTTAAAATGTTTCATGTTTTTTTTTTTAATTCTGAATTTTTAGATCAGTTTTTATTGAGCTTAAAGCTAAAACTGGGAAAGGCATTTTTTACGTAGTTGGTCTTGTTTAGATTCACGCGTGCGACTGGAAGTAATATTAATTATCCTCATCTGACAATTATTCTGAAAACAAAATTTGAAACAAGCGGAAGAATACAAGGACTATATTTTGAAATAAAAAGTGAAACCAAAATCAGGCTGCCACTTTAATGATCATAATTCTGATAACAAATACGGTTATCTAAATGAGAGAAACAGGTTTTTAAAGAAATCGTACTTTAGAAATCGGACGGAGCGATACTTTAGAAGTCGGATGGAGAAATCACTTACGAAAAACTGTGGTTTAAAGTGTTTTCAAAATTTTGATTAATCCCTATCTTCAGTGTGGCAGGCAAGAACATGTCAATTTCAGTTCGCAAAGAAATCCTCTTTAACAGTGTCGTTTAATATTAATAAATGATGTCATTTCTACACACTTACCTTTATTTGCTATTTTTCAAATTTTCTGATCACATCTGCTTTGGTATATATCGTGGTCCTGTATATTTCTAGTAATGTTTAAGTAATTCTGTGTGTGTTAATCACAAAGATCATTTTAGACAAAACATTAAGTTAGTACCGTTAGTTTCCAATTTGCTTCATATTGAGTGTTTAATATAAATATGAAAATTAAGTTAATGTGCTGGAGATTCTTTTTTTGTTTTAAAATGTTTATGTGACTGTACTAGCCTCCTCTGATGAATAAATGTCGCAGAAAGTCAATGATTATTAGAAATTTGTTTGAAAAGGTGATCAGGTCCATCTAAGAGCCATTTGCCTGTTAGAAATCCTGAGATTCGTCTATTTGACAAAATAAAATATAGAAAATTATTAAGACGGAACAGCACAGTTTCAAATTAAAGAAAATATAGCATGCAGTCACCTGTCTCGTATTGCATTTATCACCTCTTCGTAAAACTACTAAAGAAACATATTAAATGCACACAGCAGCCCATCCCGATCTACAGAAGTAATCGCTTTTAATTTGTTCTGCCATTTGTTTTCTTTCTTTTAATTTTTATTTTTAAGTGACTTACTAATTTGATTTGATTTGATTTGAAAATGAAGGAATCGAAGTTAATTTACAATGCAATTGGGTTTAGATGTAGGACATTGCTGAATATTGCATATTACAATTTCTTTTATAACACCAAGGTCCTTAAAAGAGAATCGTTGATTTTTTGCAGCAGAACGTGAAACTGAAATATCAGCGTTGATTACATACAGGGTTAATGTTTGTACAGACTTTGCTAAATGAATTTCTTTGCTTTTCTCTTAAATATTACACAAATCTGAAATATGGTATTCAGAGTTGTAGCACAAATGAAATTCCTGCAAGGATGTTTGAATTAAAATATCTTTTCACTCGGAGTTAAATGAAAAATCTAACGAATTTCATATATTTTCAGAAAAAGTGAGCCTTTCTATATTGACTTTCATGAATGTATTGGACACTTTTCCGTCTCCTTGTAATTTCTTTAAAATCTGAAAGCAAAATAGAAAACAAATATTTTTGACAAGCACACAAAGTACATGAGCGTATCTTTTGCGCTTTTCAGAAATAAGGGAAAATAGTTCTTACTTATGGAACAGTGACCAGGACCTTAATTAAAACAAACATACAAAGGCGCCGACGACTGTAGGTACAAGAATGTTTTGTTTTCTTTTTACCACGAAAAGTAGGAAACAGAAATCATTGATTAGAAAAATAAAAAAAAGTGAATGGCATTTCGATCAATGTAAAGTACTTTAATTAGTAATCAGGTGGAGCCCTTGGAATAAGAATTGCAGTAATGTCCTAATACAAGCAAGTTTGAAATTCATAGGTAGGTGCAGCGCATTCTCTCATCGTAAATCACAGTCTGAGCCGACAGCTTACTTCGAAGACGAATGTCAATGCTGGGACTCATAATAGGCTGTCTACAAATTGCATTTCTAAAGGTATCCTAGGAAACACAGCCGGAATAGTCAATATCGACACACAAATTCATATCTAACTTATTACATGTACACAAAGCATCTCCACTCTCTTATAATGATGATGTGATTCGTCCATACCTTTGTGCACGTACTTCTCATTTTATTTCTCATATTAACATGCTGCTGTCGTATTAAAGTATGGTGTTTTTACTTAGAATTAGGTGGGTCCCTTTTATTGCTTTCCATTCTTTTCTAGCCTGGAATATTTTTGGGCTTGCTCCCTGCTACTTTTCTTTAGAATGAGTATCTCATTTAAACATGCAAAAATATAACTCACTATTACCAAAGCCACCAAGTAAAATCAAATTCATACTGCAAACTGAAGCAAATTGTTCCAATCACATTTTCAGCTAGAAAACGAGTGAGAAACGAATTGAGAAAAAACAAAGGGTCTGTGTATGCAAATAAGCTGACACCAAATTCTATCTCCAGAACTAAGGGAGATACAAAAATCTAATACATCTAGCATTTAAGCATAGAACAAATGATATATGTAAAGCATCTTCGGAATGGCCTCTGAGGTAATACCAAAGAAAGCCGTTAAATGTTAATAGCCTCGCATTAGATAAAATTGTTGGTCAACAGGTAAAAGAAAACTACTTCTGTTTCTACAATTCAATAACACCACTTCGAAGGAAGTTCAAAATAAGCAACACACCGCCAAATCGAGGGAAAAATTGTATGGGCTATTTTAGTAATTTACATCAGATCCATTCTTCTGAGTTGCATAAATAAATGGATCGAAATTATTTGGCTAAACATTAAGTGACCGTGTCATTAAAGCTCCAGTAGAAAAGTTGACAAAAAAATATAAGTCTATAAAAGACATTGGATCTCCTGTATAGTGTCCGGCACAGAAGCATGGTATCCGCCCAAAACAACGCCATTTGGAAAAATGAAGGGAAGAAGTGAAAGTGGCACACCCAGTTCTAAGTAAGAATACCATATCTAGAAAAGAGAAGGAAATTACATGTACAAGTGCAGCAAGAGATCTCGTCATTGCACAGCATCAGAGTGCACATGAATTTCTGTCAATGGATTAAGTCAGATTTTAGTTTGTATACCACTCCTTGACAATCATGGAAGCTTTTCCCGCCGTAATGTTTCAATCGCAATTTGTACACCGGCTGCGTTGAAGTGTCACTATCGAGCGTTGTCAGCCAAGCGGACTGCTGGTTCATCTTCTAAAATACGCAAAGTGATTTCGTTGCATCTTCTGTGGATTTAGAAATTACTTTATTCGGACGTTACCGAACTGCTACAGCTCAACTTCTGAAACCCTCTACTAAATAAATAAAGAAAAATACATTAGAGACAAAATTGCGGAAATCTTCGAGAAGCATTTATCCAACATGGAATGAAATTGATTCCTGATGACATATATGTACCCATAAGAGGCAAAAATTATGGGCAGCGAATATTTGTAGATCTAAAAGGAACGATATGAAAACGACGGTGCGTGTGAAATATATGAAACGGAATAAAAAATATACGATACTGAGCTCTGCTAGTCAGTGTTACTCTTGGTTTTCAAATGGTAAACACAACGGAACTGAACGCGTTTGAAATAGGCTACATTGACTACTTCCGAGACAACAAGGTATGGGGTGTGCTCACGAGCAGCCGTGGTTACTGCCTTTATGAAGTGGACCAAGAAGAGAAAAAAAACAAGAATCGCAGGGAAGTAGTGAGTTGTCGACGATTCTTCGATGATGGAGCTGCGCAAGGTCTGTTTCGTATGGTATAACCTAACAGAAAAGGTACTGTGGGGAAACGTACCTGTAATTTGAAATTTGGTTAATGGAGTAATGTGTCTCAAAATACAATGCATCGAACCGTGCTGCAAATTGAGCTGCGTAGCCTCAAGTCTCTCCGAGTACCTATGATAAATCCAGTCACCTCCTAAAGCTCCTAGAATGGGCACGCAAGCATCACATCTAGATCTTTAATGATTCCAAGGATGTCGTCTGGTCCGACGAACTTCGTTTCATGTTGCACCAGGTGATTGGCGGGTTACGTGTGCTTCGTTTACCTGGGGAAGTGTTTGCATCAAAATGTACGCTGAGACGAAAAGAAGCCGGTGGAAGAAGTGTAATAATTTGGGCAAGATTTTATTGAAGAATCTTGATTCCAGTCATGGATGTACAAGCAGAATGACATCTGTCACCTACATGAAGCCCTTGCTAGCATCCAATTTCATGTTTCTGTAACATTGAATTTTCCAGGTTCTGCCAAAATTGTATTGCTTGTTCATTAAATTAATAATTTCAATGGAATATTGTAGGAATTATATTAATACCCTATTAACTATGCCACGCAAACGTTTTCACCAAAATTAATACGTGCACTATATAACGAAGTAAATTTCTCCGTAATTTATGTCCACGCCGGGGCTCGAACCCGGTTCCCCTCATTCCGGAATAAGTCACTCTACCAATTGAGCTACGCGGACGTTCGTGCTGACTGCTATCTGCCTTTATGTCATGTACGTCCTGCTAGGCAGGCACGTCACAACTTCTAGAAACATCGTCTTTTCTAAAATGCACGCTTTTGAAAATCACTGGTCTCTCAGGACATTATTTCTCTTACAATGAACAGACTCCCACACCATCTCTCGGCATTTAGCTCAAGAAAGGAAATTAAACAGTGTAGCTATTAAGCTCGCTAACAAAAGAAGAGGTCCGAATTAAATCCCAAAAAAAATGTGATTTAATTTTATTTAAAAAGTTAATGTTTTGAAGGAAATACTGTACGTAATTTTAAATAAATAGATATCCTGATATTAACGTATTATTCGTTTTTGTCTAATTATGGTATCACTCTCAGCAATAAAACTTTAAACATATTCTATTGATCCAACGCAGTTTCAAATGATTAATTTCTCTTCGGCAAGCTTTCGATTGTTTCTTCCCGACTTTACACTGCTCTGGCCGATAGTACTCGAAATTCCTTTCGTAAAAATAACAACTCAGAGATTGAAATTAATCCAACTGAGATTATGAAAATTGTTTGTTAGCGTTTTAAAAGTTTCAAAATGAAAAAAAAAATAACATTAAGCAGCCTTTCAGTATTAAAAACGTTCTACGTAAAAGAGTCCGAATTTGTTACAGATATTGAAAGGAAATTTATAAAATTACAGTCTTTTAATCACCTGAAATAATGACCGTAAAATACGGAACACCTGTTTGTTCATTTGATTTTTAAGCAAGTAATGGAATCTAGTGTACCTTTTCGGAGAATGTGAGACAAATCTACATGAGCCGCAGAAATAGATTTTGCCTAAAATCAAATAAGAGAAGTATGCACGAACAATCATTCTACACGAAGTATCACACAGACGAAAATGAAGAAATACTCATATGCAGACATCCAGCTTTGAAATTTCTAAAGCAAATACGGGAAATCGCTGTGATGCCGATCTGGAGACTGCAATAAGTGAAGAAATGTTTAATTGCAGATTTTTAGATCTTACTCATCAGGGACCTGAAAAAAGAAAAAGAAGTACTACAAACGAATATAGAGAACAATTCACGGAAAAAATAACGCTCTCTCTGTAAGAACCCCGCTGTCACGGAAGGGCAATCAAGCACTGAAATTTGCTTCATCATTGGTTATTCTTGCTGCAAAGAAAAATAAAACCATAACTTAGGAACGGAACAACATGGGATCTAAAGAAATATCACAAATGTTAACAACCTTCGTAGAAAAATATGAAAAGAAAAGAGGTACTTCAAAAGTTCGTTTGACGTAACACACTACACAGTTGAAAACTAATCAGAATCCTTGCTTCTTGCATAACTTGACCAAAGGAAGGAACTAATACCCGTGACGACATGGTGACCTACTTTCTGCGCAGCCGTCGTCTGTTAGTTGATTTTTAACAATACAAAATAATGCAAGCTCTGACTTCTTCCGTAAACCACCCATTTCCGGTTTATGAGATTTAACTAGTTCTTTGACAGCTTTTAAACATCTTGTACGAAAGGAGTTTCACGGTTTCGGTTCTTCAATCAGATCTTTAATCGCAGAGGAACGGACTCAGAAAGCAAATACTGGAAGAAATTTTCTGGATTTTAACATTCGATAGATTCCATTCATTTTTGCATAGAGTATCATTTTTTTCTTTCATAATTTTAGACACCTTAACAGAGTAATTAGATGCAGAGAGGATGAAAAATAAAGACTCAGCTTTTCTGACCTATTTTACTCTTCTCTTCGATGACTAGAAGTTTTTTGTCGTGCAAATTGAGATTCACTGGTGTATAATCATTTTTGCTGTCTTAAGCACGAAAAACAAGACGCAACCAATTTCAACACAAATAAACCAAGACGAATCATCTCAAGCCGTGAAACACTTTTACTTACGAAAATTAAAAGTTGTTTAAAAGGTTTAAAATGATTAAAACCAACGTGCAGGATATTTCGGGTCCGTCTCTACAGACCCATATTCAGGCACAACGACAAACTCACACGGGGCATGCTGGCTTATATACACACCTCTGTACATCGGCGAGATACAACGCATGCGCAGTACGACAGGTTAAGAATGCTTTACCCAGAAAATCACATTAAAATGAACATATGTACAAATGCATGAAAAAGAAATATTTCCATTATCAGTAAGTAAGTAATCAAAACATGTATAACGAATTGAATTTCTCCGTCATTTTTATCCGCGCCGGGGTTCGAACCCGGGGTCCACTCATTCCGGAATAAGTTGCTCTACCAATTAAGCTACGCGGACATGTATTCTGATTCCTATCTGCCTTTATGTCGTGTGCGTCCTTCTGGCAGGTACGTCACATCTCCTGGTACGTTACATCATCTCCCCCTTATTTTTTCTTTTTGAAGTGCTGCTCATATTTTTCCTATCTCGCGGTGTGGAAATAACATCACACCAATGCGAGATTTTGAACGGTCGGGTCATTCGGATAGTTCGGGCGCCATTATAACGAATTGAATTTCTCCGTCATTTTTATCCGCGCCGGGGTTCGAACCCGGGTCCACTCATTCCGGAATAAGTTGCTCTACCAATTAAGCTACGCGGACATGTATTCTGATTCCTATCTGCCTTTATGTCGTGTGCGTCCTTCTGGCAGGTACGTCACATCTCCTGGTACGTTACACATGTTTGTAGTGGAAAAGGGATTCTACCGCAGGAACCTCCAAGGAGCAATAATGATTTGCGATGTTTCTTCATTACATCACTGTTTGGCAAAATCAAAAATATACAAACTCTCTAAAAAGAGCACTGCAGTTTTAATTCTCGCCGAGCACAATAATTTAACATCATTCCATAGTGATAAATAATCGCCTTTGTTGGCTGTTCGTGCTAAGGCCGTTGAGGATGAGTGGGTACAAACATTGTATTTATGTTTGGAGGTTCTCAAACCGAGTGACCGAGAAGTTGATCCGATGGAGGCTGTCATCGGGAGAGAGTCATCAACCGATAGTAGTGTCACAGAATATACACCATATTTTTCCATGATCGGAACATGGTCACGATCAGTCTTGACCAAGTTGAAAAGTCGTTCGGAAAAATACCGAAACTATAGTTAAACTTACGGCACGTATTTTAGAGTGTGGATACTAAGGTGGGGTGGTAAGAAATGGAGCCAACAAACCGGATGATAGGCAATTCACGTTAGGTTCGAAGTGTGGTGGAATAATGGCGCTGAAACCTGTGAAGAGTTTTAGTGAAATATCGGTGGAAGTATCCGAACACCTCGCTCATGGTGGAAATGGGCTGAAGTTGTAGCGAACGATCAGAGTTTAGACTCGGCGAATCAAATAATAAAGTGACCCAGATTTGTAACTGTTAGGGGTGAACGAGTTACATGGGAGAATAACTGGAACAAACGTTGGCTGGGGGCAGATGAGGCTCGGGCGCCCAAACATCAGGTAAATGTATCGCAAAAATCACACATCATGTGATTACAGCGACATATATAAATGTCAGTGATAGATCGCGAATTTGCAGATGTGGCTGTCATTACATGATCTTGGTGTTAAATCAGCAGTGGAAAACTGTCACAGGTCAGGCTTTGCTCTAGGACACAGTTCAACGTCGTATGATTGTCAGGAGACTGGTCGCTAGCAGCTCATTAAAGCACTTCCCTTTTATCTTCAACCACAGAAATATCAGACTACAACGGGACATCGAACACAGACATTTGCGCACTGAATGTAGCAGTTCGTGTTTACCGACGAGTCGTAATTTACCATGATGCACTATGATGGTCGAAGACATCGTGGTGAACGTGTTCAAATACATCATGGTGAAAGTCGCTTTGAAGTGACATAGCGGCCCAACGTCAAAGATCTAGTTTTGGGACGGCATTGGGTTCAATTCGCGATTTCGTCTAATGCGAATTAATGGAACACTCAACAACCAGCGATACATGAGGGACGTTTTAGAGGCGTAAGTCGTACCCCGGTCCCGGTTGATTCGTCCAACGACGATTGGTCCAATGCCGATTGGTCCAATGCCGATTCGTCCAATGGTACGATTGGTCCAACGCCGATTCGTCCAATGGTATCATCTTACAAACGGTAAACTTTTTTATTTTTCAGAAAGGAAAAATAATTTAAATTATTCTCCTCTTTATATACTTCTGAAAGATAATTTCTGTTTATTTAGTAATTGTAAACATTTTAAATAAACCTGGTAAAAGGCACTCAATGTAGCATTTCTCAGCTGTTTGCAAAGCACCTAGGCCGCGGGCATTTTTTGAAGATTTTAATTTACAACATAGATATTTGGTATTTGTAAATATGTTACAAAACCTAATAACAGGCACTCATCCAATCATTTCTCAGGTCTTTACGAGGCACCTAGGCCCCGGTCCTTTTTAGAAGATTTTGAGTTACAACCTAGATATTTAGTATTTGTAAACATTTTATAATACTTTATAAAAGGCACTCATCGTATCATTTCTGAGGTCTTTGCTAGGCACCTAGGCCGCGGGCCAATGAATTAATATTTCGTGCCTAAGTAAAAGCTTAATATTATTAACTTGATTTGATATGTAAACGTTATGAATATGACATCGGTAGAATTAAAACTGTTAAAAAAGCCTATGCCTAGGGCCTATGAATAAATATTTCGTGTTTAAGTAAAAGCGCAATATTATTAAACTTGATTTAATATGTAGACGTTATGAATATGACATCGCTGGAATAAAAACTGTTGGAAAGGCCACTGTCCAAACCCCGACCAGTTGTTTACATTGGGCAGTTGGCGGAAAACCCCACTAAATTCTACAAACAGAAACGGAACACAAGTATTTTATATTATTTCATGCAAAAGAGAAACATTGAAGTTGATAGAACGGCTCGTACATCAGTAACTTCATACGGCAGCAAGGACAGTATAACAAGAAAACGAGATTCCACGATTCCAAAAAAAAAAAAAAAAAGAAAGAAAGAAAAAAAAAGAAATCTGTAACCACAATATTACGCATGAAATGTAACATTATTTTACATTCTTTGGACTACCGGTACTTTCGTATAACATCGGAGATAGAATCAGAACAGATGAGACTTTTATAGCACGAGTAGCACCTCGGACAGATGGGACGGAATTGGACCAATCGTCCATTGGACGAATTGGCATTGGACGAATCGTCCCATTGGACGAATCGGCATTGGACGAATCATACCTTTGGACCAATTGTTCACTGGACGAATCGGCATTGGACCAATCGGCATTGGACCAATCGTCGTTGGACGAATCGTACCTACTACTTTAAGATCTGTCTTGGCGTTATATTCCAGTAGGGCAATGCACGGACATATGTGGCCCGGAATACACAAGACCTCTTCTATCAACGACAATATTTCTTCGTCCCTGGTCTGAACGTTCGCCGGATATATCTTCGATCGCACATGTCTGAGACATGGTAGATCTGGCCCATCTAGCGACTCCGACTGTTAAAAGAGATAAACTCTGGTAGCGCATAGAAACAACATGGCGATATCAACATCCTTTTTTATTCAATGCCACGTCGCGTAGAGGCTGTTATTTTTGTTCGAGGTAGATGCATTCAATACTGAGTTTTGAAGCGACAAAATCTGATATAGCTCTTCAAATGTAATCAGATATTTCCTGTAACATGCGGAAGCCATGTTATAAAAACC
Source organism: Macrothele yani (assembly GCA_039090855.1). Taxonomy (NCBI): domain Eukaryota; kingdom Metazoa; phylum Arthropoda; class Arachnida; order Araneae; family Macrothelidae; genus Macrothele; species Macrothele yani. The sequence goes on from CM077016.1 coordinate 21,047,765, forward strand.
ATTCGAATTGCGCACTTCTTTTGAGGTGTTGCAATTTTCACAAGCATTGGTGTATGACATATCTTTGACCCACAGCTGATACGGTGAGTACATGAGGATTGAAATGTTATATTGGACAAATTGGCATGTGACGCGTGATACATGCCTCCGGTTGCATCAATCTACAATTTCGCAGGATTTCGACAACGTTTTCATTCGATTTAAAGAAATTATAAGGGAACGGATCTATTAATATTCGCGAAATGGTAAATCAGAGGGAAATCTAAAGTGGTACTGGGAATTCACCGTGAAATAGGTTATAAATTAAAATGTTTCCTATCTGCACATAGATGAAATTAAATTTTAACATTACAATCTGCTAAAATGATGCTTGCCCACGGACACTCTTAGGTCATCTGAGAATGCGTGATTTTTAGCTTAAATAATTCCAAACCGTGCATTCTATCACATGGACAGGTTGAAATGTTGATTCCGATCCTAAAATTAATAAGATTATTGACCAGAAATGCGACGTGATTGCATTTAGAGAGTGGAATGTACTTGTTTAGTTAAGTACTTGCAAGTTTAACACAACGAAACGAAAAGTCGATTCTTAATATAAAAATTTACGAATTTGGCGAATTTATCATTGCTCCAGATAAACACTGTTCCGCAGGTCAAGGAAAATGTTTATTTTCAAAATTTAATATACATAAAGTTGTTTTTAATAATTTACTAATATCTCTCAAAAAGTATGATTTCTGTTAATGAACACGGTTTTTAATGAAATATTCGAAATAACATCTGTGAGGAACATTTAAAGAGCCTTCAAAGACAATAGAACAGAATTACATATTTCAAATTTATTAGTTCAGAAACTATTTTTAAATTGTAATTGAATACCCGTTCTTCCATTTTTTGGTAAACAAAATAATGATTCTTTCTGGCTTATCGTATTTGACATATAAGTACAAATCTTATTTTCTGAACAGAATTCTCCTAAAAGCTTCAATGATATTAACAAACACCGTCAATCCGCATTTGCACGACGACGATGAATATCAGCAAATATATTCCACCACTTTTGAAATGATTATGTCCATACTATACAAGTAATTTCTTGAAATTGCTACTGTCCTTGCCACAGCATCCACCAAACGCTCCTTGCTATTCACTGAAAGTGTCTTCATATCTAGATACAACTGGTTATGCTGTAAGGATGACCTTCTCACTTACATTCCAACCCCATGGAGATGGTTGATTGGAAATTTGTACCCAGCGCCCGATGATTAATTCAATATAAGAAAACGGGATGCACTATTTGACTGAATGTATTTTGAAGTCCCTGCTCCGCAGGACGCACATGAGATAAACGCATATAGCAATGAGAGCGCATGATCGCGTAGCTTAGTTGGGAGAGCGACTTACTCCGGAGAGAGGCGACCGGGATTCGATATCCGGCGTGCACAAACCCGTGTTTTCATATTGTCGCCCGAACAAGGACGACCTGGCCGTTAAAATTCTCGCAATGGTGTGATGTTTTTTCCACACCGCGAGACAGGAAATATGAGAATCCCCTCTTCAGTGCTTTGAAAGAATCAAATGTGTGTTATGTTGCGTTCCACACACCAAATTGTCTGGGAATTCTCAAATTCACGTTCTTCATCGGATGACTGACCACAGCGACACATGGTCCCGCCTGATCCGTGGGCCATGCCCCCGGCTGTCTTTCGGGGGAGGGGAGTGTGGTGCCTGCGTCGCAGGATGCACATGAAATAAAGTGTGATAGCAATGAAAGCACATGTCCGCGTAGCTAAGTTAGGAGAGCGACATACTCCGGGGTGAGGGGACCCGGGTTCGATGTCGACGTGGACAAACTTGCATTTTCACATTATGTGAAAACACTAACGAAACTTACATTTCTTAATGTATACTTAAAAAAAAATATATATATATATATAGTACACTTTTTTCTAATATTTATCATGTGACCGTTGGAAACACTAAAGCATCTTAGACACCTGAGAGAACCTTATATACATCATAAAACTTCTGACGGACTCTTTTCGACTGGCACTCGGGTTGATGATGGGATCAGTGTGATTCTGAAAGATCTTTCCCGTATGTTTTTTTCCAATTGTAAATAAAATAATTTTTCGATTACAATTGCAACATGGTGGTAAAGTAAAACAAATATCGTACACAGACAGCATTCTTATATACGACTTTTGGACATGTTATTCTGAAGAAATTTCCGATTCTAATTTTGCAAAATGGTCATTACAAAGGGTATTTATGCTGAAATGTTCAAAATATCGGTGAAGAAATAGCGTCTTATATCGCATATCTCATCCAGTACTTACAATCTCTGCGATATACCATCGTGATAATGATCATCGTCAGTAACCATTGTCAGTCCATTGTTGGATGAATGCCTGGACAAACCTCTTCCTCTGTTTTCACTCTGAAGTTAGGCATCACAGTTTCCCTCAGGCATGCTTTCGAACTTCTTGCACGCATTTGCCGCTGGGAATAATTTTAGCTATTTTTCTATTTTTACGAATCCAGTCTAGTAATTGTATTGGCCAACGGTTGTCAGGTCCTGAGGCCATTGCTTTTACAGTTAATTTACCATTAACCTACCGCTATCAACATTTTCATATTCCTGATTCATGAGTTCCTCTTCTTATGCTTAATAGTTATACCAAGTATGCACACCTTCATTCTAATTTCAGCCGCTTCCAGCCACTGCGACTATTCGTTTGTTAAGGCCCATGTCTCTTGCTCATGAGTAAGGACAGGTAGGACGCATTGATTGAACCTTTGTCCTTTTAGCCGTAATAAAGAATTGCCTTTGAAACCTATAAAGCTTTATTCAAATGCTCTTCAACCAAACTTTATGCCATTATTATTTTCTACTTCCGTACAGCTGCCGCTGGACATTCATTATTTGTCCGACTTTGGTTATTTCTACAATGGTTTCCTCAATTGAAAAAACAGAATTTATTCTAAAACTATTATGCACCAGTTTTGTTTGGTGTAAGTTAATTTTTAACTCACTGATTTACAATTTTCAAACCTTTCACAATCATACCCCGCCAATCAGGGGAAATACTTCCAAAAATGACTATTTCCTCGGGAACATTTAAATGATATCCATTAATTGTTATTCCATTATATTCCTTAGTAAGTGATTGTAATATTTTCTGCAATGATTGGAAGGTATAATGTCTCTCTGTATCACTTCCTTTCCAACTTTTACGCCAACGTTTCTAAATAATAATTGAATCTTTGCACTTGCAATTTCTTAAATGTTATTGATAATATTCTTATATGCATATTCCATACCTCAGAATTTCTATGAACATTTATATGCTCATGGTTATGCAAAATACAGATATTTTACGTGCAAAAATGCTGTTCAGATGTTGGAATTCAGACTTTTTAGCTCTTCTAGTTTGATATCTCAGTACACGTATATGATCTCTACTTCCATAGCCATCATACCTTTAAAGCATATATTGCAAAACTAAGAAATTCAACACGATATTATTGGTGAAATGTTTAATGAAGTTTCTGAGAATACAATTTCTTTTGAATTTCTCAATGTCTGTTTGGTGACATTAATATGAAAAATGTGTTTTGAATCAATCTAGTTGAATAAACCTAATATTAGTAATCGAAATATTTATGTGTTTTTTCCTAAGAATGAACTTGAAGTTGACCTAACTTCCTTCAGTTAGTAAAACAAAGTGACCCAGTCAGTGAAAGTAGTTTACACACCAGCTTTTTAGCATTTGTCTTGTTTTAAGAAGAGTCTCAAAGTTGGCACAAAGTCACGTAACAATAAGAGTAAACGCCAAAAACTTTGTTTTTATGTATCATCCGGCAGCGTTGCCGTTAACTATGCACTCAAAAACTGTGATCTAGCACGTTAGCAGTTTCCTGAGAAGAAAATATCCAGAATATAAGTGAAAATTAAGACAATGTAACAAATATTATCGTATCGTTCGATCAAAGGTAGAGAAAGATACATCTGTAACGCAGAATTTATATTTTATTGCGCTCTAAAAACTAAAGGCAAATCCCTTACTTTTTAGCATGTCTTTGTAAAATAAGATTGTGCTTATGTTATCGGTTTGTCCGTCGGTGCCTCCGTACATCCGTCTGTCTGCCTGTGGACACTATATCTCTGCAAATAATAATCCTATTTCAAAAATTCTTTTTGCACTGGAAAGCTAGATATGCGGGAATGATGATAATTTATTTCGTTTTCTTATACGATGCATAAGTTTGCCGCTAGATGGCGTAAAGGCAGGTGATGTCGAATTCAATATGCATTTTATTCCATATATTTGCTTCTACATATCCGATTGAAAAAACTCTACCTTTCTGTTCCATATATGTTGAGGACTATTTTATGTGTAGTTAGTTTTTAAAGTTATACATAGATTTTCCGTTAGGAGACAGGCTTGTTCAGATGTCGCTAGCCTGTCGGAGAGTTATTTAAAATAAGTCTGCGTTTCTTCAGTACATGGAATAAATGAATAACTGGAATTGTAGTGATATCGCATATTATGAAAGAACAGTTGGTAATATACATTTTACGGTTTGTCTGAATTTTGAACCGATACATCTTGTGTAAAATTCCTTGTGCCAAGATCAATCAATTTCATAGTTCTGATACAACTTTACATGGGAAATATTTGGGCATAACGTTTAATTATTGTCCATCCTTAAGATAAAAACAAAAAAAAAACACTGTTTTAGGAATTATTTCTTATTATCTGTATTAAAATGAGTTTTAAGTAAAAAATACATTTTTTTTAATATTGAATATTAGTTTTTACGTACCACCCATTTTTACCCCCATTTAACACATTTTAGGAAAAACTGAATTCTTCTTGATGTGTGGATTACATACGAGTGGTAATAAAAAATAAGGTGAATGGTCTCGCCTTTGGTGCGGAAGGAAAGTACAGATGTCTCACATAAGCAGTCACTGATCCTCAACCTCGCACGTGTCGCCTAGGTGGAGACCGGTTTTGAAGCAAATGGCAGTAGTTTTCTTGACAACAATGAGTGTAGACCAGTTATCCCAAAGTGTGGTCCACGGCGGCCTATCAAATGGTCTGCAGGAAATTTGAGAAGTAATGAAAAATGTGAGAATTCCCACTCTTAAATTTTGAATGCATGCCCGGCACGAATATCTATAGCTATCATAATAGAACCATTAATCATTTTCCTTACAATTGTGAGTTTGGATTTTCACATTTAGTTCCAATCAAAAGCAAGAAAAGAAATGGATTAGAATTGGAAGCTACTCTACTTCTCAAACTTTCGGTCATCCAACCGGATAAAGATACCTTGGTAGAAGATCACAAGTATGATCACTTCTCTTACAGGTGACATGATTATTATTATATTATTCTTTTATTAATTACTGAATTTTTATACGTGGACTTTCAGGAAAGTATTAAAAACAAAAGAGAAAATCAAATATAATTGTCCAAATATAATTTTGCATATGATGTAACTTGAATTGTTTGGGGACATTTTTTGCCGTAGCCCATGGGCGGAACTAGAATTTATTTTGGGGAGGTTACGATTTTCTGAGAAGGTATAAGTAATTTTCTATAAATATTACCTGTCATAAATATTTCTTTTTGAGTTTTGAGGGGTTGGACCCCCAAAAACACTTCCCTTGACTATGCCTATGCTGTGACTACATTTCCAGTTATTTATCTAAGCGAATTATCTCTTTTTTTTGTACAACTTACAAAATAAAATCATAACTCACCAAGCTCTTTCTTTCTTTCGTTGTAAATTATAAGTACTCTAAAATTACTTTGTTTCAGATAGGACTGCCAACCGAACAGTACGTTAAGCGCCTGCTCAGTGTTTTTAGAGATTTCCTGCCTAAAACCGGTGGAAACTACTTTCCGGTACTATTTGGGGACGGAATTATTTTCAAGTAAAGAACAGCTGAAAATTTGCTGAAAGAAGACAAAATGTACTAAAAATTACATTTCAAGGGGTGAGTGCAGTAAATCGACCCGGAGCACATACCTATAAGCCGCCTATAAAACACAAAAATCTAGGGATACTTCGGTTGTGCATTTCCTTGGGGCCCATGGGGGAGGGGGGGGAGAGTATTAATTAACCGGCCGATGATCGTGGCTGGTAGGGAAAATTTTAGTAACCAGGTGTGGCAACCTTAGTTTCAGACTACATGTTTTTCACTATTAAGTTTCTCCCAGGGAACTTCACCCAGACTTCTCCTTCTCCCCCGTTTTGTGTTCCGCGATAAGTAAAGGGATGCTTAAAGCGGTACATCAGCGACCAAAGTTTGAGAAACACTGGCGTAGACGATTGGTTTTCGTTTGTTCAATGCTACATGGATGTCGAAAGTCGAGAAATGCACAAACATGACATTATATTACCACCTTGGATATTCAATTAGAGGAAAAGCAGGAAAAACTAACAACTGCTTACAGTGAAAGTGTGGTGACCCAAAAGACGGTGTTTAAGAGATATTGCCGGTTCGAAGATGAGCTTTTTCCATCGATCGCACGTTAAAGTCCATCCTTTATCATTTTTCGATATCGATGTATTGCTGCATTGTGAATTTCCAACATATGGCTCCACTGTAAACGCTGCACATTACTTAGAAATCCTAAAACGCCTGAGGACTGGCAGTCCTTTGCACGAGGATAGAGAAGAAAGGTAGCGGATGGATGCTTCACCACGACAACGCGCCAAACCACACTGCTGGGTTGATCGGATAATTCCAGTGCTCCCTCACCCTCCTTATTCACCGAACTTTAAGATGTTCTAAAAAATTAATGAAATTATGAAAAGTAAATATTTTGACTCCGTGGAAGACGTCAAAGTTTATTTAACGAGCATTTTAAAAGGCATTTCGGAACAGTACTTTTATGGGGTTTTATAAATAATGGCAGGAGAGCTGGAATAAATGTGTGTGTGGTGGAGAGGTATTAATTTGTGCAAATCTACTAGTTCCTGTCTCCAGTAAAAGCATTTACGTTATGTTTTAAACGCACCCTGTAATAAAGGATGCACTAAGTGTTGGATCGTAAATTATTTCCGGAGTTTAAAAAACTTCTGACATGCTTTGAACGAGAGAATATTTTTCAAGGGGAAGACCTAGAAGAATTATACCACTGATCACATTCAACGTTTAATTTTCTTTTGTACGCCATGCTTGTAAAGAAAAACAAATATATTTGAAATAGTCAGAATTATTTTATGACTCTCTGAGTTATTGAACATTATAGAGGGCGTCACCGTTGATGTCATTGTTTTATTGCTGGCCTCCAAACATTAGTACACGCCCCGGATGAGGAAGGGTTGGAGTGCTTGTCATGCTGTTTTATTTTCCTCAGATGAATGGGACTATTAGTCATAGGTAAAACACACGCGTTCCGATATAGCAGTTGAAGGTGGCAGTTAAATCAAAAACAAAAAATTCAATATGTGTTTAAATGGCGCTCCTTCATCTTCACCACAACATTCACAATAACCTGATATAAATGAGAAAATATCATATCAGCCTCACAAAAATTCCGTGTTCCAAAGCAATGCATATAAAAAAAGTTTCAGCGATTTCAACTACAAAAGCAACAAATTCAAAACCAAATGACTCGCTTAAAATAATTCTAATGTAACAAGTGTTGATAGATGCCGATGAATGTATGAATAAATTATTGGATATGAATCTGAACTTCTTATATGGAGTCCCATGAAGTAGGTGAACATACAGTATATTTTACAGGAAATTGTAGTGTCTTGCAATTTAGTCCGAAGATCAGTACGCAGAACATTTTCCTATATCATTTAACATATGTTTCAGCTATCTCTTTAAAACGTCTGAGAGCTCGACCGTTTTTCGAAACGTTGGCTAAAGTAAAATTTGAAAAATTTTGGAATCGCTTCCAACATACGAAGTTGAGCCTGTTGTCAAAATTGTGTACTCTTCTACCTGTTAGTTGAAATGTTAGTGCGTCACACCATGAGTATTGTTCATTACACTATTATCTTTTTGAAGTAATGTGAATCTCTATTTTCGAAGCCGCGATTGCCTTCCTTAACGTAATAAATGTCTGCATTATTGGTACATAACTAGGTGTGACACATTTATGCAAAGGTTATGTAACAGCCTCACATTTTTATAATAAATTTCTTAATTTTCAGTAATACTGTATATCATGAAAGTAGAGGACATAAAAATATTAGTACACAATTGTTTCTTCATGTCTTCGGCAGCTACATTTGTTTACGATGGTCTGGCAAACATCAGATCAAAAATCTCTATGCAGATATCTTATTGGATAACACTTTTGTAACCGAATCATTGCCAACATACTTAAAATTTCTAAAATATTTACCTGACTCGGATACAAGATGTTTCCAAGCATGTCACAGACGCATATAGTTCACGGATAGTGTCCTCAAATATAACATGTCACATGTGCCTAAATTGAGCGCCAGTTCAAGGCCGTCTACAAATCACAAGGCCATGACATTAGAGCTATAAATTATCGCCTTCTTTGACGACACTTTCAGTTGACATGGCCTGATACGTTGGTGATATGTTTGGCGTCGTCACACATGACAGCGTAAGAAACCAATCCGAAGCCATTTTTTCCTCGTGACTTTACTGAAAGGGGGAACTCACCTCCCTAATATCATGGCCTTATGCCTTCTAAACGGCATTGGCCAGTTCTCTGACATTAGCTGCTCCGTTTGTGTGGCAGGTATTTACCTGTTGAAAAATTGCTCGGTAATTGTTTTACAGTAATGGCAACACAACATGCCGTAGAATGGCATTTACGTACCGTCGTACCGTGAGAGTGGTACGGAGAACTACCAAGAAAGTCCACCTATCGTAGGAAATGGCTTTCTAGACAGTCACTCTTGATGAGCGAGCCGTGTGCCTTTCCACAGTAAAGGCAAGATCAGTGAGCAAGTGGGTTCTCTATACACATATGAGCTGGTTATCAGATCCAAGTGCAAATACTGATTCATCACTGAAGACAACACGAAGTCAATAGAAACTCTCCCAAGTTGGTCGAGTCCGACACCACTGCAACTGGGGCCGGGAAAACTCGCTGGTTATGTAAGCGTCGCAGTGACCTCCTCTAGTCCTCTAATATATTACGAGGGCTGCCAGTCGTCTGGAAATGGTCCGAATGACAACTTCCGTGGCTGTAGGCGACGCAACAAGGCCACGGTTGGTTGCGTACAAAGAATTCAGTTCTGTCCGTGCTGTTCTCACAATCGCTGGATCCTCGTATTCTGCCTTTGGTCCCGGCCATTGCTGGCGTGCCGCGGGGTTGTGTGCTGCTCGACACATGGGCGCCAACGTCTGCCGATTGCCGCATTGCTTCGGATCAAATGTATGGCAATACAGCGATGTGACTGTAACCGACTTTCCTCACCCCAACTATTCAACCTCTCTCAAACTCGCTCAACTACTCGTCGTGTGCAGCTATCGGATGGCGAGGTATCCTCACGGACGGTTGAGGTTACTTCAACCGCAGTTCACAGTTAGAATTGTTCATTGCATGCTAGCTTTGATTTTGATGTATTCTTCTCGACGCACGGTTCATGTGCGCTATAGTGGGTCGCTCTTGAGTCATTGTAATTTTTAATCATGTGCATATATGTCTGTGAGGTACTTGCATGCGGTGTTTCATCAGGATCAAAAGAATGTGTCAGGTTCTGCATATTTTTGGCAAAGAGTGTATATTTCCATGATTTTGTAAACGTTCCTCCCTATTACTAGAATTTTTAATCCACTGATGGTTATGAAAGCTAATATTTAAACAGTAAGCATATCAAGCGGATTTTTTGCTCAGCAAGATGATCCATTAAAAACTGTGCAAGAAGTACTGTAAAATTTGACTCATAAGAATATATGATTATAAAACACTTATCCAATCTTACTTCGATGCTTCGACATAAAATTCAACACATTAGTTTAAGGTACGTTTACTGGTCTTTGACCCTTGCAGCGTAACTGTTGCGATTGGATATGGATTATTTTCCTAATTTTTTTCATCATAAGACTTTTCGTGGATTTGCATTTCTCATATTCAACAGCAGCAGAATGAAAATTTATACTTCTTTGGAGTTAAAATTTTGGTAAATTCGATTCGGATGGTGCTATCAAACTGTGTCAATCTCTATGGTTCTAATAATCGTATTTCTTTTATTTCATTGTCATTTTCATATGACTAAAAAATGGAGACTTAAAGTCAAAAATTAGGAGGAACCTACTCCGAATAGGAACATTCTGTAAAATAAAACGCATTGCTTCTAGTCATCCACTTCTAAATGCAAATACGTTTAAGTTTTGCAAGTAGCTTTGCTTTAAAGAAATGAACGATATTTTACTAATTCAGCTGTTTTATTAGGATTTTACCTAGGCTTTTCACGAGATCAAAAAATAATGGTTTAAATAAGAGTCATGAAGTTGTGATTATTCTTAGACCAACACATTACGCTTATGGTATTGTTGTGTCTTGAACAATGTGAAAATACATACATGTATGCTACTAGGTTTTCTTGCTAGATCAAGCAATTAAATTTCCTTGATTTGCTTGGACTCTGAAAAGAACACTGCACATGATCTTCTAATTCATAATAACTTAATACTTCTGAAAAAGGTTCTATGACACTTTCTCTCAGTCGCATTACCTAAAACTTGCTAACAGCGCTATTATTGTCATATTTCTAACGTGCGAAGAGCACTACATTTTCCAAAAAGCCATACATTGCGACCACAAATGACCTCGAGAAGAAGAATTTCCGTTATAATTATTTCATGCTTTGGATTTCAATTGAATTGCTCCTTGCATTCTCGGGTTTCCTGAATTACGGACATTTACGAGTACTGATGGTTATGGCAAAAATTTGGTATCTGTGTTAGTGTTTGCAATTATCGTTCTATTTTGAGCACTTTTCTCCTGCCCGATATTTCAAAATCTCCGCGTTTGTAAAAAGTGATGGGTGATAAAATATTTTTGGATTTTTCAATTAACTCAAAGCGCTTTATCTTTCTATGTGTTAGACATGACTTTATGCAAGTCATCCATAGCATTAAATCGCGTAGTTATGCATGGAAGGAAAGAATGTACAGCGCTAGAACTTGAGACCCACGTTGTCCCGCTCTCCTGCCCTTTCCGTATATTGCACGCAGTTCTGCCTCTTGTTTACGTGGCTTTTCATGAATGCGCTGCAGAATTTGACACCTTCCTTTCCTTTACACGGTTATCTGTTTTCAGGAGAGAAAACAATAGACCGATGCTACTATAGGATGCATTCCAAAAACCGAATTTCTCCGTAAAGTGGTATGCAAAATAGAGTGTGCGCATGCTCTAATATACACTGAAGAGCAATTGAATTAGAGACAGCTGGCGTTATGCAAATATGGTGCTGTGGGCGGCCATGTAAACGGAAACTACATGACGTATGCAGCGATACGACAATATAAGAAGTGATGCGACGGGAATCAGTAAAAGTCGGACGCAGTATGGGTAAGACGAAGAATCTAAGCCCATTTTATCGTGGGCAAAGTGTCGGGGCCCGACGAATGGGAGACTCTATCTCGGAAGTCGTGCAGGCACTAGGATTTTCACGAGCCATTGTCTCACTCATGCACCGTGAGTACATCGAACCCGGTAAAACCATCCCTACAGGGCCAACTGCAGTGGACAACCGCGTGTGGATGACCGGGGTTATCGTCGGCTAGCTCACATTTTAACAGCGGATAGACGGGCCACAGCGCAAGAAATCACTCGGCAATTTAACGCTGGTGCACAAAAACGTGTAAGCACCCACACCATCCAGGACCATCGCCTCGCTATGGGGTGCAGAAGCCATCGTCCCACGAGGGTACCGCTGCTGACCGCACATCACAGGGTGCAAAGATTAGCATATGCGCGGGAACATCGCCACTGGACCCTAGACATGTGGAAAAATGTTGCCTGGACTGATGAGTCGAGATTCACGTTGGTAAATGCGGATGGCAGGAAAAGAGTACGGTGCAAACCACATAAAGCGATGGATCCTTCTTGCCAGCAGGGTACTCTTTAATTTAGTGGGGGTGGCATTCTCGTATAGGGATTGCTTACGTGGACTAAAATGGAATCCCTGGTACGTGTGACCTCATCCCTCACAGGTCAACTTTACCGGGATATCCTGGACGACTATTTGTTCCCGTTTGTGCGTCTTCAACATCCCACTGGGGACCTCATCTTGCAACAAGACAATGCAACGTGCTATCGCTCCCGAATTGTATCCGAATGATTGGATGAAAACTCCACTGTCGTGGCCTCGCTTACTTGGCCAGCTAGGTCACCTTACCTCAATCCCATCGAGCACATCTGAAATGCCATCAAGAGAGATGTTCGAGGTTCTGACCTTCCTCCATCAAATCTTCGTAAACTGTGGGAGCTTGTTCATGGGTCGTGGATCCGTATGGCTTCTCAACGTTTCCGGTGTCTTGTCGAGTCCATGCCGAGACGAAATGTAGCCGTCATCAGGACGAAAAGTTGAGCTACACGTTACTAGACAGGTATCTCTAATTCAATTGCTCTTCAGTGTACTTACAAGAGAACGGTCTGGGTGGGAACACTCGAAAACAGACGAAACCCAGCTCACCCTACTAATTCAATGGCGCTGAGTCTCTTGGTGATAGTCGTTCCCGTGTTACGTCAATCGTTTCGTCTGCAGCGCCATCCAAAATTCAAAAGTTCAAGGACACGTAGGTTGCTTTTAAGGACAATGCAAGTGCAAAAACTTTCTTAATGGGCACAAACGTGAATAAATAATGAAACAAGTGCATAAATATATATTTCTAAATAAGTAAGTGAGGAATGTCAACAAAATGATCAAAATTGTAGGAAAGTGAGCAATGGGAACAATTTACAATTGCAAGGTTTTCACATTCAATATCAACAGTGGCTTTCCATTGGCATTCGGGAATTCCACATTGAAAGGCAACTTCTATTACATTTTGAATGAAACCTTCTGTCCCGTTTCATAGCCAGCTGCTTGCCATGCATATATAAGCATAGGTTGGGATACTGGTGAGCATATTTGATTATAAATGACGGAATTCAGCTTTATGTTGAAGCGTCTGTCATAGAGTTTGTGTTGATTCTGATCTAGTCGATATCTCAAAAGGTCTACCAATTTTCTGAAATAAACTTTGTACTGACGGCAGTAGTACACATCCAGGGGCTGAAAATAACATGCTATTTTTGGTGGTATAATCTTTAGAAGGATGTTTTTATCAGTAATTGCATCGTGCAAAACCTTTTCGTCCTTCATCAACATGATTCCAACAGTAAGAGTGACTTATCTTCAATATCAACATCCGAAACTTGAGACAAAAACCTGGCAAAATGTGTCTTTTCCATTTTACCACTTTTACTTGTGTCCACAACTATGTTTCCGAGAGATTGGCACAGCTCATCGTCACCCTTTTGCACTCTCGGACCCGATTTCCCTCCAGGTTCTTGGAAGCATATATATAATTTTATCCCTAATTTTCCACACATAGACATAGCAACATCAATTTTATAGCTGTGGGCAGTCTTATTTAGGGATTGGGCAGTAGATAAAGTTGTATTTTCTCTCTTGTAAGAAAGAGTACCTCGGGACGTGACTTCGTAATTAAAGCCACTTTGGTCCGTATTCCAAATTTTACTTGACTCTAATGATGCTGACACTTTAAATTTATTCGCACCACTAACAAATTCTTTTGCGAATGTCTTTATATCAGCTTCTTATCGTAGATCTTTTAGCGTCAAAAATGTTGTCACAGTGCGAAACACTATCCCATGTTCTTTTTTAAACACATGATTGGATTTCTTTGATGATTTGAAATTGTTCAGTCAAACATTCCTGGCTGCTTGTAATGCGAAATTCTGCAAATGGCAATACTGAATTTGTGTACCATAATCTCAAGTTTCCCTAATATTGCCAGTGTGCACCCTTTATTGCCTCTATTTTATCAAAATAATTGCCACCGAAGACATCGCTCTGAGAGGCTTCTCTCCGTTATACTGCGACATGCGCTAGAATGGTTGCGACATTTATTTTAGAGCCGATATTTTTCCATCTCTTACACAAATTGTCCTAGGATATTTTCCAAGGACAATTGTTGAAGACATGGAAAAGGACATCGTAGATTTTCTCCATCACCTCTTCCTGAATTACTGGAAGAATGCTTGTTCTTCGTGACATCTTTTCTGGTGTTACCTCATATTCACTAGTATCTGTCGATGGGCCATCTTGGCCTGGATGTTCACTTTCGTCGTTGTCATTGTCCATATTTTCTGTACCCTGAAATATATTTTCGCGAAAGTCCAATGTGGTTTCTTCGTAACTAATAAGGTCAATTTCATACTTTTCGATTACTAGAGTTTCAAGCAAATTGGCAAATGATTCGTCTTCAACACCACGTTTCTGAAAATTTTTAAATTTTCGACGTAACTTTTGTTGTAAAAGTTAAACAACATTCCAGGGACTAACAGTGCCCGTGTAGTCCATGTTCCTGCAAAATGTAGAAAATATTAATATTTGTCATAATATAAATTTTATAAATTACTTATATATAACAGCACCTGAACTTTACAAAACTACAAAATGGAGGAGCAGACTTGTTAATTTTTTTCAAAATAAGCCCAAAGTGCCCTTGAACGTTTGAACGTTAGATGGCGCTGCAGACCAAACGGTTGACTTGACACGGGAACGACTGTCACGAAGAGACTCAGCGCCATCGAATTAGTACCATGAGCCGGGTTTCGTCTGTTTTCGAGTTTTTCCACCCAGAACCTTCCCTTGTAAGTGGAAAACAGCGTTTTCGGTGCGCATGTTTATTTCTTGCAGACTCTTCTTAGACAGTGAATATGTTGTTTCGAGCTGATTTCAGCACATTCTTCTAACCCCGAGTGAATTTGTTTCAGCCGGTTAAAGGGCTTAACCTTTTAAAAATTATTAAACGTTTGAAACCTTTGCATACGATTCTAAAACATCGCAACTTGTCCGAATATATGTATGATTCACCTGCACGCTGCAGTGGAAAAAAACACATTAGCTGTGACACCGCTGAATTCTAAAATAAGGAGACTGCGTTTGACAAAACGTGACCTTTCCAAAAATTCAGCTCAGAGGTTTTTTTCCGGATGAGACACGAAGAACTGTTTTGGTATACTGTAGTCATGTAAACAATACTTAGTAAGGTCAACCTTAGTAATTAAGCCTGTTCTCCAAAAAATTAATTTGAACCTTTACCCTCAATTTAGGAAACAGTACTCAGGAGTATTATCTTTTCATTCTTTTGTATAAAAATAATAAGAGAAAACAAATTAATTGAAACATGTAATATTCCATAAAAACAATATATATTAAACGAAGCAAATATACAGGGTGAATCAAAACTCTTCGGCCAAACTTTACGGGGTGATAGAACACCTAAAGAAACACGTTTCGTCATACAATGCAGGGTCGTAATTCAAATGGTGAAGTGCTAGAGGGTGCTGTCCAGTGAACCCATATAAGCACCGGTTTTCTCACTCTTCGTCATTTCTACCGTGGATTTCACAAAGGATGGATTGTTTCCCGAATCAGGAGAATGCGGACATGCATTTCATGTGTGGAGCTGCGGACGGGAAGGCGAGAGAAATCCAAACACTATACCAAGAGCGCTTTCCGACAAGACGCGTGCCAGATAGTAAAACATTTCAGCGATTGCACCAGTATCTGTGCGACACGAGCTCCTTTGTCAGAGGCTTGCAGGAGTGTGCGGAGCCACGTGTTACAGAGGAAATTCTGTTTATGGTTGGAGATCGTCTTGCATGTAGCACGCAAGCACTTTCCCATGCCGTACGTGTGCCCAATCGACGGTGTGGCGAGTACTACGAGACGAACGCTTGCACCCTAACCATGCACAGCGGATGCAGACCTTGACATCTGTAGATAATTGGCCTGGTGTCGAGTTTCTACAGTGGTGTCTTCAGCAAACTGTAGTGCAGTAGGAGTTGCCCGCACATATCTTATTCAAAAACGAATACACCTTTACACGTGAGGCAATACTTAATACATACAATTCTTATGTGTGGGCAACCAGTAGTCTGCACGCCACACATCCACATTCGCACCAGCGGTGATTCTCAATAAATGTTAGGGCTAAAATCGTCCATGACCATTTGATTGGCCCATATCTCCTGCCAAGCAGACTGGGCTGGAGAACTTACCTCGTATTTTTACAAGAAGCCTTGCCAGAATTACGGAACCCTGTTTCAACAAGAATTAAACCACGTATGTGGTTCTAACACGACGGAGCGCAACCCGATTTCAGCGTGAATGTGCGGACGCCTTGGATACTAAATTCCCAGAACGATGGATTGGTCGCTGTGGCCACATCCTTGGGCCGGCGTGATCACCCAATCTCTCATGTCTGGACTTTTTCCTACGAGGCTATATGAGAAGCCTCATCCTTGATAGCCCCATGGATTTCGCTGAGGATCTTGTTGCCCGGATTTATGTTGCCGCTGCCGCTGTGCCCGAAATGCCTGGTGCTTTTGCCAATGTACGACGATCACCACGTCGAAAGTGTGAAACCTGCATTACTATTGGCGATCGCTCTTTTGAGCAGTTCCTGTAATTTGTTCCATAAAATTCTGTAATTGCAGTCAATAAAATTATGTTCTGTAATTTGCTCAGTCACATTTCTTCTGTCATTTCTTCAATGTTTTCATACCTCGTCTGTCATTCTTGTGTTTCAGCGTTCCAGGACACAATAAGTGCTAACACCTAGTGCTTTACCGTTTGAGTTAGAACCGTGCATTGTATGACAAAAAGTGCTTGTGTAGGTGCGTTCTATTGGCCAGTAAAGTTTAGCCAAAGCGTTTAGTATCACCTTGTATATGGAATGTATTTTATGTCTACCATTGCACTGAAAACGCCTCCGAGTGGAAGGCAAAATGTTGGCGTATCTTAATGCGAATTACACCCCTTAATAAACGGATTTACTATGTCATTAGCTATTTTTGAGGATTTTTGAGTGAAAAGAAATACGGTTTATTTTACATTTTCCGTTATTTTTTATCCCACTGCCAAGTTTCTGTCTTCTCAAAAGGCATTTTGAATTGTTGTCAACAATCAGGTATACCAAAAAAGTACCACGTAAATTACGTATTTTAAACTATACATCGACAGTGCCAAATGTTCTAACCTATAAACCGTCGATAACATGAGAAGAAAATAGTTTGCCAAAGGTTTTCTCAAACACAATGAGAATAATGATGTGCTGATAATTGTGAACGATTCATTCTCGACGAATTAATCTTCACCGCGAATGGTGAATGTTTTACACTCATCGCATTGAATGATCAACTAAATCAGCCATTACTGCTGCACATACTGAAGTCGAAGCACGTTTAATTCTCTTTCCTATGCATGAGTTTAAATCGAATTCCCCAAAAGTGAAATTTGCGGAATTAATAAGGGTCAGCCGTTTTGTGTATGAGCAATGCAGAGTCAAACTACGAATATGGATCAACTTAAGAATGAAAATACTATACTGTATGTGCTATGGATTCGAAGGTAGTGATCGAATAGGTCGGCTCTTGGAAATTTATTAATTATGAACGATGAATGGTGGGGAGCAAGCGGTAGTCTAGGCATGTTGCCATTTAGATCAGTGCATTTGACAGAGCTTTGGGCGAAATCATGTGATTCCAGCAAAGAATTATATTCTCAGGGATCATGAATGCCCAATCATTTAAATATTCATTCGTGATTAAATTATTTTGCGTAAAAGATGAAGGGCGAATGAACTTTCAAGAAGGAACTGTTTTATCTCACCATGTTTTCATGACTTTTACTATTATAGGGAGGAATTTCAGCTACAATTCTGCCTGTGTACTGCCCCGCATTTTAGGATTTCGGGCTGACGTGGTGCTATCTCTCGGCCAATGTTGAAGGTAAGATCACAGAGCTCTGTAGCGAGAGCGTTTCGTTACTATTTTATTTGGTTCCCTTAACAGGATCTTACGAAATACTGGGAGTACATATGTTTAATCTGTTACGAAATGCTGGAGAATGTATGTTGAGTCTCCTCGCCATTTTTACTGTTTACAGGTATTCGTTTTCTGTGATACATGGAATTGGAAAAAACGTTTTCATGAAATTTGTAGTGATAAGAATTCACACGTTTCGTCGCGTAAAGTGAAGGGAATACATAACCAGTGGGCTATGAGGGAATACATGTGACGCCAAGATGTACCGATATCACACAATGACGCTCCGTGTGAATTTGTCTCAAATTTTTGAAACAATTAAATCTGCGGAAGATACAGAAGAATATTGTCCTTGAGTGCGAGCTTTGCTCTTTATATTCCCTCCTGGATGCGAGGTTCCCATGCGCAGTGGCGGGCAACTATTTACTCATTTGTTGTTATTTTTTAATTATTTGCGTATTCCGCACTGAAGAATGGCATGCGGAATTTCATCAGGTTCGAACGACATTCTCAGGATACTTTTTTTGTAAAGAGCGTTTATCCTTATATCAGGATTGAAGTGACTGTGGAACGGTTGATTTCCTCCAATATTTCGGTAAGTGAATATCTGCAGATGCTCGATGTTGAAGAATTCAAAAATAAAGCATAAGGTAACCTGCACCTAATTTAGAGGAGCGCTCCTATAACATTGAATATTAAATTGAGCAAAGACTAATTTCTTAATTTTTTGATACTGATATTAATAATCTGCACATGATACCAACATAGTTTATTTGAAGTGCTCTTATAGTTTTTTTTACTGTACAGCAAATTTTTACCACATATTATTCCGGCCTTGTAAGAAAACAATTACTATTATACTTATTTATTCAAAGGAATAAAATTTTCAAAAAGAATCAGAAAATGAGAACATCAGTCATGAATAACTATTAATTTGCTTTTATTTCATTTCAAATAACTTGTCATTACAGCAATAAATTTCCACAACCCATAAATCCACAGGAAAAACTTCCTTTGCATTCACTATCCCATTCCGGGTATGCCTTGGCACCCTGTTCTTGAGAGTATAATGCCAGGATTTTATTTGTGCCACTAAGGTATATACATGCTTCATCAAAAGTGACCACAAACTTCCACCTGTTCCTTTTTAGACGTCTCTCATACATTTTCCTGTAGTTCCTCATCCGCTCCTAAATGTGGCGTTGAAGAAGCCTGTGGACGTTAGGCTTTAACCGCCATTCCAAGTGAATCTAAGATTTGAAGATTGCCTGTGAGGCAACCACATGCTGTGCAGTGCTTCTTCGCACTCCTGAGTTTCCATCTTTAGATAAGACGAGACTTTCGCACCACCTCAGCGGTCATCTTTGGTTTAGGTGCATTTTCCCTGGAATTTGTGCACCATTCGAGCAGAAAGGAAATTCTCTTTTGCAAGCTGAATTACTTGATATGTGTCACAGATTCAAACAACCATTTTCTTTGCTCCTTCTTTTGATTGCTGTGTACGAATTACCTTTTTCGGAATGACAACTATGTACCTCTCCCAGAACGAAATCACTAATGGAGATTATTTAACACTACGAAAGCAAAATTACACATGCTCTTAAAGCGGAAGTCCTCAACTATACAATAAATATTGTTACGTAATCATAACACACACGATTTGCATATGACGTGAATTTTACTTTGTCTCTATAAACGTGAATCAACCTCGGCATTGGCAACATTCCAAACTTCCGTCTCTTTGATAAGGGCGCAAATTCTAACAAAAGAGATACACACTCTTTAACTTACAAAGATTATTTTATTTTAGTCATTCGCTACATTCTTGCAGATTTTAAAATTTTCCACCGAATAATATTTCTGCATTGACTTACTTTTATTATTAACTTTATGTTAAAGAT
Organism: Macrothele yani; assembly: GCA_039090855.1. Lineage (NCBI taxonomy): Eukaryota > Metazoa > Arthropoda > Arachnida > Araneae > Macrothelidae > Macrothele > Macrothele yani. The sequence continues at coordinate 21,067,701 of CM077016.1, forward strand.
TGGAATGCCCTAATTTATGTTGCATGCGTAATGTACCTTTTGTTAATCCCTGACTTCAGTAACCAACAAACAATTAAGATTCGAAATGCATAATTTTCATAAATTTTACAACTGAATTTAGGGACATACGCGGTGACCAACTTACACCAAAATAACGCTTTAATGAAACTATAACGTAATTTGTATTTCCGCTGTAACTCAGTCCTTGTGTCAGTAATTACGTTATGTGTGCTAAAGTCAATGTAATATTAGCCGGTACTGATACGCATTACAAGAAAGACGTCCGTTGTAGTATTACATATACGTTTATGTTGCTCACATCGTTCGTACTCCACACTCTCATCCGGTTTATTAATGTACTCAATACAGTATCACTGATTCAACATCCAATCGCAGAATTAGAGCACGTCTATCATCAATGCCCTTAAACAACAAATGCATTGCCTGTTTATCTACCGTTCTTGTCCGGCCATACATACGTCACTTGTTCCGACCTCAGCGTGTTGCCTACATCGTTCTCGATTGAGGGAAAATAAAAACAATAAAGTTTGAAAATGTCTAAGAGAACGAACTCAATTTAACATAGAAAAAGAAACTCAAAAGGAAAGTTCAAATAGATTATACGTTACAAAAAACTTTCGCTTTTAACCAAGTGATGGTGTCTTGTCCCAGTCGTTTGCTACATTTATGAAAAATGAAACATAATTTAATATTTGTTAGTGCATAAAGTTTCGTAATGTATTTTAACAAAATAATTTAACTAATTCGTCAATAAAAAGGGCAAAGGGGCTCTTCATAAATCTAACTCGCAGGTATGCAGTAAAATTGCACCATGAATTGTGAGATTCTCCACAAATTCGTGTTTGTTAGTTCCGATAACCTTAGGCTAATATGGAGACCATTAAAGAAAGCTTGCTAACTGGAAATGGAAAAAAATTAAAGAAAGTTTGCTAATGGGAAATCTAATCTTCTTTATGTTGCAGTACAATATCACTAAAAATTCAAAATTATTATTATAGCTAATGTTTTCTTGAGCTTGTCTTTGTGTTATAAGAAGGCTCTCCAGGCAGGCAATTAGATTACTCGCCAGATGTGAGTAATCATGGTCTCATTTGTACATTCCAACACTGTAAGAATCAGTCAAAATTCAGCTATATAAGAATTATTTTTTTTTTATTGGAGGTTTAACGACCACTGTGAGCAACTCAATGGGCTATAAGCAGTCGCCCGTCCTTAATTTAGGGTCACTGGTTCCAGGGAAGGGAGAGAGCCAGTGCCGTAAGACAAACACAACATCCATGCCTCACCGGGATTCGAACCCAGACCCCTTACGGACGAATGATCAGAGGCCAGCGCCTTAGACCACTGCGCCACCGGGGCGGCATATAAGAATTATTCATCTTAAGATTAAGTACATTAACTTAAGTTAGATTGTTCCACCGTAATTAAGGATCTTGCTTTTCCTAGAAAGCCAAAATGGATAAATAATAGCACAGTCTTATATAATTACAACCAGTTTTGTGGTTTTAAAAAATATGTGAACATATTTCGCTATTATTATAACACATTACCATATCAATTTTAATATCATTATATAATAAGGAGGCTTGTCGATATAATTATTAAACCAGCTTTTACCCTTCGTACTGTTTGAACTCCTCCTGGTATGGACTCATAAAATGTCGATAAGTGGTTTCAGGTTATATTGGACAAAATCAGATGAACTGCACCGTCCAGGTCTTGAAGATTTTATCGTAACTGATCCAGCGGCCTTATTACGCTTTCGAGTACATCCCATAAATTAGAAAAAAGATAAAATGGAATGCTTCATTAGATTGAGTTTCGGGCAGAGAAGACACACAGGTTCAATTCTCGCTTTCTGAATACCGGCCCAGTAGTCAGATAAGAAACCACGACAGCGTATGTCATGTGATACAGCACCAATGGGTGTATAAGTAGAACTGTGTAGAGAGTGGTTAACTAAATAAAGAAATACATCGCTCTTTCCACGTTTTGTCAAAATACAGCAACCGAAAAATTGTTATTCGCCCAGTGCCGGGGAATCGAATACCAGGCATCTCGATATCTAGCCGAGCGCGTTAGCCATGCATCACGGTGGCCAACAATCCGTGGCGCTATGTGTGTGTGTGTGTGTGTGTTTTCAAGAGTGGTAATCTCTTTGAAAAAAATGAAGGAAAAAATGGACTCTCACAGTTACGGTGTCGACGCTTTTAATTCCACCATTGTCCACTAGCTCGCTGTTCTGTAGACATCTTCAGGTCCGGATTGTTGCCATGAACCTCAATGAATAATTTATCTCTGGGTCTCCTACTCGGTGGTGTTTCGGCGGTTGAGGAAGCCAATATAGCAGTAAAAAGTCTCAGTGATTCTCCTCAAACCATTTGCGTACAGTGCTAGCACTATGACATGGAGCATTCTCCTGCTGGAAGTTTGCATCATCTTAATTGGGATAAATTATTAACACAGCTGGGTGGACTTGTTCAGCAACGCTATTAAAACACTTTTGGGCGGTCAGATGTTGTTCCACAAGAATCAAAGCGCTTGAACACTCGCACGAAGATATGTCCCAGACCATGACGTTGCTTCAGCTAGCTTGAAGAGTAGTCTCTCCATATCTCCACAATTCCATCTGCTTGGTGCAGTTGAAACCGTCATTTGTTGCACTGCATTATGGGTTTCGACTCGCTCACTCTCCAATTCTTGCGATCCTGTGCACACTGAAAGCGTTTCTACTCGTTCGGTGCAGATAGCAGTGACGTACGTACAGGCTGTCTTCTTTTGTAGCCAATAGGTTCGAATGTACGGCAAACTGTACGTTGAAAGATCGTGGGACTTGGACTCTTATTTAAATTATCTGTAATTCAAAGAATCTTTTCCCGTCTGTTGTATTGGACAAACCTGCCTACTATACGCTCAGCTTGAGAATTCCCTTGCCGTTGGCGACCACAAACCTTCCGCTCAGCCCAGTTTTTTTGACTGGTAGTCCACTCTCTGTAAACTTTAACAATTACTGCCGTTGGACATTTCATAAATTTAGAGGTTTGCTAATGCCCACACCAATTTTTCGAACACCTATGAGTATAAAACGCCCAAAATCCATAATATCGAGTCTTTTACACATTATTTCGTGCACAATGCGCTTCATTTGTCTCAGCACGTGTCAGTTTTCCCATTTTATTATATTCAATTATCTTTAATCAACAGCATCTGAGAAATAGCTATTTTGCATGTAATTCTCTTTTGGTCATAATAACTTGGTTACTCAGTGCATGAAATGTTATATTTACATGATTATCATCACGCCGTTTAAGCGGGTGATGACCCTAGCCAGTGATAGTTAGTAGACGCTTGACCGTTACCTATAATTGATCGCTTATTCTTCTCATTTTGATCTTGGAAGAAAAATTCTAGAGTGTTGCAGATAAGCGTATTGTTTCCATCATTACGTAATAGAGACTTCCACAATATGGGCATTCCATTGAGCGAATTCTGTTTTTTACGTGTGACGTTATCCTTTCTCAAGGCAATTCCAATTCATTTTTTCATTCATTTTTAAGTCAGCTATTTTTTTCATATTTATGTCCTTTAGGCAAAGCACAAAACTAAAAAGATACAGAAAACGGAAAAGTAAGCAAAGCAGTTAGCAACGTACATAACACATCAAAATGCACGTTTATAATAACATTGGGACTAACTGAAATGCAACGATACCAGGAAAGAACGCAACCAGATTGCTGGCGCCATTGGTCTTGCTTTTCTGGAGAGAAGCTCCTAAAAAATCAGATTATTTGCCCTGTTTTTTTTTCACCCTTGCAATTAACAAGTTATTATTTCGTTAATCACTCAAACTTATAGTTTCAAAAAATAATTTTTTCAAAGTGAGATGTTTTACAAATTATTTTTAATAAACGTCAGCTCTTTTTTCCAGCAAAACACATAATATGGTTAGAAAATCTTATACAACGGTAAGAATTTAATTCCTTTTATGGTTGCCAGTAAGACTATTCCGAGAGAGATTTCAATTCAAACTTGATCTTATTTAAAACATTATTTGATTAATATATTCTTCAATACCGAAAGAAATTCGATATGAAACGATTTTTGTTCCAAACCCATGAAGTTACATGAAGATTTTAAAAATTCTACGGAACGAAAAAACAAAACAAAAAGGAAACAGCAGCGGCAAATAAAGAAACTTCTCTATAGCAGTGCCTAGATATCACATATAAAGAAAAATTCCTCCCCGAATAAAGGGGTGTTTCTAAAATCCGTACTTTTGCAGAAGCCTTATTGGTGTGTTCCTAAATTGACAGACAGTATACTATTTAAATAAGAGAAAATTAAATCAGTTCTGACACTTTTTTCTTTACTCAGTAACGGAATTTGTTCTTTCGGTATGACAAAAATAAAACAAATGAAGCAGTTTTGGCTCCTGCAGTAGAAATGGAATTTTGAAGATTCCAAATAGTATAAAAACATGTTTGCTGTTAGTGACAACTACCACTCACTCACCTGTTGGGGCTAAATTTGCCGTCTCTCATGAAGAAAAATACTTTTACTTGAATATGTTGCAGATCTTGCCTGATGTTGCCACGTCCACTCGATAGCTTTATTCGACAGTGCAGATTAAAATACCCGGTTTTTGTTTTCTTTCTTGTTCTACATTTTCTTTTCAAATAGCTGTTAAAATGTTATGTTTTGTTTTAGGGTAGACAAAACATTATTTCTTATAAAAAACGACATTAGATATCTTAAGAATCTAGCAGACTAGCATCTGTGGTAGAGAATAAAGGAAACTTTACTTCCCAAACAAAGAATAAAGATTATCCTAACTCCATAGAGTAAATGAGTACCACTTGTAGAACAGTTTTACCTTCTTAACCCAAATCTATTGCTCCTCTACCGAGGAGCAAAATATTTCTTTTGTGTGTGAATTTTCCCCCTGCAAACTTAGTTAGAAAAATTCATTACGTAGGCTTCTGCTAATTTAATTTGCGTTTTTTAGCTGCCTACTTTTATATATTTGACACATTCTGAGCTCACTATCTAAATTTTCTTTCTCTATTTCAGAGAGCTTTACGCTAGGCGTTTTTTAAGAACACTTTAAACGAAACTTTATTTAATGCTGTTATTATTATTATTATTTTCTGTGAAGTTCATATCAAAACCCCATTTCATTCATTTACAGACTTTGTGCTTTGTACATTGGAACATTGTGCTTTTCTACATCCTCCTAATAGATGTAACCTGTTGTATCGAGTAAGTTTGATATCAAGAAAAGAAAACCATTCTCTTTTGGGAAATGCGTGGTAACAATTTTTCTTAAGAAGAACAGTTACAGATCACCTTTCGACTTTGAGTTGTATGAAAACGCGTAGGCAAAAATCTGAAACAGCGCATTTATCCAAACTGCAACTATGCTCGGTCATAATGATTTTTTTCATTGCGGAAAACAGTTATATAAATCGAAAAAACTGCTTCCCAATTTTATAGGATCAGATATTCTATACTATTTTTTAAAACACTAAAAAAAACGAGACAATTTTTTTACGTCCTACTGGACTCGAGGAATACGCTAAGACTTTTAGGACGTATTGTATTCAAATTTGAATTTACTCATTTTCACTGGAGCATTTTCTACTCGTAGATCGAAAAAGATAGAAACTCCAAATTTTTAAAAAAAGTTGTTGGTCGTTGTTCAATTTGTACAGAAACTACAAAAAATTCAGTGTGCTCATATCTCAGGGGGAAGTTCAAATGTAATTAGAATGTGAACATGCGACTAAAATGCCATATAAATTGAATAAGAAAAGTTCAACTTTTACCCGATTCATCGATTTGCACCATTGCTTTCATTCCGACGCATCTTAGTTTTTACGCATCACGAAAGCAAGCCAGTTTTCATTAAATGTTACTTGAAAACCACGTGGAATAACATTTCAATGTAAACGCGAGAACTAAGGCACATTACTGTTTAATTGGCTTTCAAATGTCATTAGCATCTTATAATCATTGTCTTTTCAAAATAGTAAAGCATCAAGTATAACTAACAAAAATGTCATTATTGTGCATATCGGCAGAAAAGTGGGAAAAGGGAACGCGTTCAGAATTTGGCCTCATATTTTAAATTACTACTGAAACTTTGGAATGGATATTCATCTTGGTGAATGTGAATCAAGCCATTCTTGAGTACCTACAGAAACCTACGCAGTATTAAGTAAAATGAAGTAAAAATAATTTACACATAAAGATACTTTGCGAGAGCTTTCTTCAAAATTCCTTCACTAATAAAATTCTAAAACGACTTTTAGTCGTATGTGAGTTGTAACAGCTAAATCTTCCTTCGGTGCAGTAGAGGTGGAGAACTATCGATAGGCAAAAAATAACAATCGATAGTGTGTTGGTACAGTTTCTCGGGATACAATTGGTTTTCCGGGAAGAAAAATTATTTCTGACAAGAATTTTTCTTACTTTTCACTAAGCTCTGATAAGCTTTGAAATAATCTTTTCTTTCTTCCGTTTGTACGCTTTCCAACCGTAGGTTGAAGAAGCGTATATGCTACAGCTTTTTCCGTCCGTCGTCTGTCAGCACGATAACTCACGTGAAAATGGTTCGATTTCAACGAAATTTTAGTATGTGGTAGGACCCACTTGGTGACGAACCCTATTGAAAATGGGCGAAACAGGGTCAAAGGTCAGGACATAGGAGCGGGATCCATTCCATTGCTCTTATGCGTCATAACTTGCGTAAAAATGGTTCGATTTGGATGGAATTTTGGTATGTGGAACGGAACCACCTGGGGACGATCTCTATTGAAAATAAATGAAATGGGGTCAAAGGTCAGGACATAGGAGCGGGATCCATTCCATTGGCTTATGCATCATAACTTGCGTAAAAATGGTTCGATTTCAATGAAATTTTAGTATGTGGTTAGGACCCACCTGGGAACGAACCCTCTTGAAAATGGGCGAAATGGGATCAAAGGTCAGGACATAAAAGCGGGATCCATTTCATCGCCTTTATGCGTCATAATATGCGTAAATATGGTTCGATTTCGATGAAATTTTAGTAGATAGTAGAGAACCACCTGAGCACGAACCCTATTGAAAATGGGCGAAATGGGGTCAATGGTCAGGCAGGACATAAGAGCGGGATTTGTTCCATTGCCCTTATGCGTCATAACTTGCGTAAAAGTGGTTCGATTTCGATGAAATTTCAGTATTTAGTAAGGAACCACCTGGGGACGAACCCTATTGAAAATGGGCGAAATGGGGTCAAAGGTGAGGGCGAAAAAGTGGAACCCATTCCATTTCCTTTATGCGTCATAACATGCGTAAATATGGTTCGATTTCGATGAAATTTTAGTTTGCGGTAGGGAACCACCTGGGCACGAACCCTATTGAAAATGGGCGAAGTGGGGTCAAAGGTCAGGCAGGTCATACGAGCGGGATTTGTTACATAGCCCTTATGCGTCATAATGTGCGTAAAAATGGTTCTATTTCGATGAAATTTTAGTATGTGGTAGGGAGCCACTATGGGCGAACCCTATTGAAAATAGGCAAAATGGGGTCAAAGGTCAGGACACTGGAGTGGGATCAATTCCATTGCCCTTGTGCATCATAACTTACCTAAAAATGTTTCGATTGCGACAAAACTTTAGTATGTTATTCTTAAGGTATATTGAACCGGTTCTGTGGAATATCATCGAAATGGGGTCAAAGGTCAGGACACAGGAGCGAGTTTTATTCCACAGCCATTATCCTCATAACTTGAGTAATAATTTCTGGTATGTTGGAAAGCGTATCATAATCAATGCATTGCATGATTTTACTAACTTGTTTTTGTATATTTGGGGTTTAACCACCACCGTGAGCAATTCGATGGACTGTAAAGCATTTGCCCGCACCTAATTTAGTTCCATTGGTTTCAAGGAAGGGATAAAGAAACTAGTGCTGTAAGACAAACACAACCATAACAGTTATTCCGCACGAGATTTGAATCCGGATCCATCTCGGACAAATGGTCGGAATTCAACCCTTAGACCACTGCACCAGCAGTGCGGGAAATCTACGTTTGGACGATATCCTCCCGAAGTGAGTGAGCGGAACTCACGAAACAAATGATTTTTTTATATTTCCGTTCACAAATGCTAAAGAAGAAAATTCTGCAGATTTGTAGGCAAAAATATTTTTTCTATAATGTTTAGCAATATCGTTGTAATAATTCGTGAGAAACTGAATGAATAAAGTTTTGAGTGGGACTGTTCCTCATTTGTTTTTTTCTAAGATCATTTAAAATGACATCGGCTAAATTCTGTTGTTTTAAATTATACTAAGATTTGACGTATTGCCCGACGTTTTGTAGTTCTTTTCGCAAAGGCTACATTTTGCGTATACCTTATTCTAACCAAAAGAAAAATAATGTCGCACATAAGATATTTTACAATTACCCATTTCTACTGATACTTATTTTCAACAAGCAACTGTTCCAGCACCTGACACACCTTTAAACTTCGAGTACAAACAACACTAACAACGCTTCTGACTTTGTCTTTATCTGACTGAAAAGTACCCTTTCGCCTTAAGCTTGACGTAACATGAATAACAACAGATTGCATAAACCGCATACTCTCACCGTTTGCTCTCTTATTTAGTGTCATTATTATCAATATGACTGGGCTCAAAAGTATAAATGTGGTGAAAACAAGGTCAATGAAAATTAGCGTTCCAGTCATCAAAGGTATTGGTGGAAACTGAATAGTTTACACTATCGTGATTTACACTTACAGCATTGAATAACGTAAAACTATCGATGCACTATCGATGTTCGGATTTTGACAAAATTATCTATAGTGCCATCGACAGTACCTCCACCTCTACTGAGCACATCGACTTTTCTTGAAATATTTGGGAGCCGATTACAGTAGTTGAACCAACGTTTGTTGAATTGCAATTGATATAGAATTTTGGCAGCAGATGCAATATTTAAAAATGTTAAATACAAAATATTGAAGGAAACGTACCTTGGATTTATGTCTGCAAAAATTGGATTAAAAAGAAATTAAGAAAACGACCCGTTGAATTAATGGATGTGCAAAATTATTGAAAATAAAAACAAAATGCAAAAAGAATTAAATTTATGGTTTGGCATAAAATATGATTAAATCTTTCGAAGTTGTATCATTTTTAATGACGAAAATACCTAAGTTACAGTATATTATTGAAATATTAAAGTAAATATTGTATTTCAAATTTAAGTTTTCACAATTTTCTTAGTTTTTCAAAACTGTCTTGTGGCCAGTGTCAAATCATTGTTATGCGGCTAACTTTTACTTAAGAACAGGGAAGAAACAGCTTAAATGTTCTCACCCACGTTTTCATTCTTCACATTAAGGCTTTCGTAGCACTGCGTGCATGGATGATTCCTTGTCCGTTATTTGGCATTATTTTTCAGACATTTAAAAAAAATTGCATAATCACTCAATTGTGAGAAATAAAACCGTAAAATAATGCGTCTGCAGCTCCGATTTTAAATCAGGATACATTTGTGATATGTCTTACGTTACCTCGTCAAAATGCGATACGATTCATGTTTATGCTTCACACATTCCAGCACAGAATATTACTTAATCAGTTTTTTCACGGGAACGTTGACCAACAGAAGATTCAAATGTAACAGTACATAATGCTAAAACGTATTTACTGACACGGCAGTGGCGCCATGTTGTTACCAATCCGGAAACTTTTTGAACGCACCTTAAGTTTAATTATTTTGAAAAAAAAACAAAAAAACAAAACAATGGGTTTGAAGTGTTTAAATATAATGATTTCTGTTTACGCGGTTTTCTTGGAAATTTGTCATTTTCTTCCGGAAATTTTCATTCGGTTTCAGATAAGTTTGTCCAAATTTCCGCATGATAATACCCATACAAAAACCTACAATTCATACGGAATTTTAGTTTGTTCTTAGAGACTTCGTGGACCAAATGAAAATTTCCGGAAGAAAATGACAATTTTCCAAGGTATCCGCGTAAACAAAAATAAAATTAAAAATTGCTGGGAAAAAGTCGTCCATATCGATGGAATGCTCAAAGCGCATGAGTCTGATCTCTTCTTTCACAGATTTGCACGATGCTACATAAGAAAAAAACAAGGTGATTCTGCCTTGAAAGGTATACTTCTCCTTTCTAGCAGGCAAATTTTGTCCTTTTTATGCCTGCAATATAAGGCATAGCGGGACTTCCTCTCTGTCTGAAATTTCGTCTCCGCATTTTAAAACCGCTAATGACCTCAATATAAAGTACACCGGGTAAAGACATAACCGGCAAAGGCACACGGGGAAGACACCGGGCTATAAGCAATCGCCTGTTCTAAATTTAAAGTCACTGGTTCTAAGGACAGAAGATAGGCAGTGCCCTAAGACAAAGACGGCATGTATGCCTCAGCAAGATTCCAACTCGGACCTATCTCAGACGAATGGCTAGAATGCAGCACTTGGACCCTGAGCAACCGAAAGTAACCGCAACTATGGCACAATGCCATTCCACTGCTTACTTCGTAAACTCATTTTACATTTGCATACCGTGCCGCTCAATAGGGAGGGCAAAAGGGGAATTCGCCTTCTCCAAGAAATACAGCATACCTTTTCGGTCCTTAGCTAGTACAGCAGAGATTTTTGCGCTAACACTAATTCTGATTGCTAATTTTTCAGTAGATTTTCTGAATGCACGTTTTTGAAGAAAAATTGGAAAAACCTTGGGAACTTACAGTAGAAAACTCTAAAATTCAGAGTTCAAAGTAATAACGAAATTATATGCATTATATTTTTAGAATGCTGTATTTCATGAGGTTGTTTTTACATTCTAGGTGACACGTTGAGTGCCATCAGAAATTTATTGGCGTATGTGACCCACGTGGTCGAAATGAAAAAAGAAGCAACACAGAAATTTTCATTTGTCCTGACATGACGGCAAATTTCGTGTGTTTTCTCGATCTTCTGGTTTACAATGTGTTGAGGAAAAAGCGGGTAGATAACAAGAAGGCACAAAGAAATTTGTTTATTATGTTTTTATATCTTATTAGCATTTCCACTATTCTACGTAGTTCCGTTCTTTTATCCTTCCTTTATTTTTACTTAGACAAATGGTGCTTTCAAATCATCTACCAGCAATTTGTTCCTCAGGAAGTATGTGTTATTTCGTATTGTGCAAAGGAAATCGTTTTAACTCTTTCAACCGTATTGCTCGACGTTTCCGGTTCGGAAGTACTACCTTTTCTTTAACACACTTATGCGTCAGATCCCTCCACGTGCTGCATGATTTCTTGGTCACGAATCAGTGGCAGCTCGTGCCGAGGAAAATGTGCGTGCTATAACTTACCCCCCCCCTCTAAAAAGACTTTGGAATTGCAATTGAAAAAGGATCGACATTATTATATACAAATTTATTTTGGCTTTTAATAATTTTCTTTACAGTTTTAGCGTTAGTAATCACATTAAGCACCATTTTAGTGATAGTAGTTAAATTTATAACGATATATTTGATAAAATATTAAGTATAATATCTTACAGAATATACAGATTTATTAATGTCACGACCTCAGTTGCCCAGAAAACATATTCAGCTGTATATCATCTAAAAAATTAATTTATTTATTCAGGTTTTTTTGTAAAATACATTTCTACTTATTTCTGTACTTTTAATCAGAAATATGTTTGCAGTGTCCTTTTTGTTCAATGTACAATTCAGGGTCAACGGGCAGTCTTAGTATTTGCGACTTTCAATTCTCTTTTGAAGAGCTTAAATACGAATTAATTATATGTGAATTCGTTACATTACTCTACGTATTATAGTATGAAGAATTTATGAAATACGAAAAAGTGTAAATAATTGCACATGGATCAAGATTCATTTTTAGGCCCTCCCCAAAAGTCATGGATCAAAGGATTTTACTTAGGATTTACTTTTACCTACGAACCTAAGGGTTTCACTTAGTATTAACGTTCACCTACGATCCTAAATATTTTACTTAATTATTGTTTTAATTTACGATCGTTAGAATTTTACTTAGGATTTATTTCTAATTACGACCGTAAGGGTTTTACTTAGCATTGATTTTCACTTACGATCCTAAAGATTTTTCTTTATTTTTCCTTTTAAACTTCTTCAGGAAAATGATCGTTTGGGGAACGAATGTATTGCATTAATTTGCAGTCACCATTCAAGTAATTAAAAGATTACGAAAATTTCCTTAGAAAGAAAAATAATATAAGTGCACAAAAAAATGTAAATGACCACGGGAATTTCTTGAGAGCATGGCAACAAACAATTCTCTACAAACGATGAACATTTCGCATTTTTGTTTTTAATACGTTTTGCGCCGCGAGCTAGGAAAGCAAGAGCGCCGCGAAATTTCTAAAACAGCGGCGGCAGTTACTTCCACCTTGAAAACCTTTGCTGCTGTGCCACTTAAGAAATAACACTGTGAATACAGAAATTAGGAAAGGCACGAATTACCTCACTCCCGATTGGCACTATCTCCGGAAAGCAAGAATATTTCACATGATTTTTTAGTAAAAATAATCATGACTGTAATTTTACCAAAAGTACGACAAACAATAGTTATATTTTGTTTTGTGAAAGAAGTTCATAGCACTAAGCATCGCAAAGCGATGTAATTGAAAAAATGTATGAAAATGTGTATCTGGTTCTTTCAGTATATAATGTATGACATATTGTATATTCGTAAAGGACAGTATCAACACAGGTTGTTAACGGGAGCAATCTTGGTTGAATTCCATGCTAAGTTCTCGGCTCCTATAAATAGATTTGTTGAGTTTGATAACAGATTTCTTTTGAGTAAACCACGCTTGATATGTTCTTGTTTCCAAAATGAACATTGGACCCTTTGAAACTATATTAACATACGGTTAAATAATTTATTGAATTTAGTGCCGAAGTATGATATGATTTTTAGATGACTTAAAAAAATATTAAAATCATGTTTCTCAGGACAACAAAAAATTCAAGGTCAAAAAGCATTCCTTCAAAAAATAATTGATTGCAATTATATTTTCCTAAATTTATTCACAATTTTGCTTAGATATTTCGATTTCTGAAGTAACTTTTTAAAATGAATTCATACTTCTATATTCCGATTTTCCTAGCAAACAACTACAATTTAATTATTGCAGAATTTCAAGGAAGCCGAAACACTCATAATTCATGCATGACGAACAGGAGATATATTTTCAATTACTATTACTCTGTCATTTAAACGATTACAAAAACTTTGTATGATACTGAAGAACAACTTACGGAAAGTTGATCGCAAAATGTTGTGCGAATTTTTGGCCTATAATACAAGTTACGATGTAGTAATCTACAAATCAAAACAAAATTTACGCAACTTCAAAACATATTACTAGTAGTTGATTATATTGCGTTTTCAGTTATCTTATAAGCCGAATAAATATGCAATTTAAGATTATAGTTTTAAAGATTTTCATCTCTATGAGCTTTGTTCTTGTTGTCGTTTAGATTAGTGATGGTCCCTATTTAACAATTTCACATCGACGAATCGTTCTGCATCTATATCTAAGGATCTTGTTCGTTTTTCTGCCTTGGCAGTGTCATCGTTTCTTTGCTCACATACCATACTGTGTTGAAGTGACATTTCTTTAAAACGGAAAACATTGTGATATATAAATATGTATTTTCATAAAAATAATACCGAAAATTATAGTGTACTTCAGGTTCTGAACCCGAATGACCCGATATGTTAAGTAATTGAATAAGCATCTCTACAAACACACTATGTATCAGTATTTCATTCAGGTCCCACAAAAGCTCTTCGAGTTTCGTGGGTATTAAATTGTTCTGTTTCTACATCATTGAATAACCGGAGGGAATTTAAGCTCAGTAAATGTCGTAGCAAAGTTTGTTTTTGTTCGACGCAAACAAACCAATGATGATGTCATATGTATACGAAATTTGTTGGACAGTGCACGAGAAATTCCGATATTTTAAATCTTTAACTAAGCATACATTCTTGCAAAAATTAGGTTTCCTCTAACATTCAAAATCAAAATACGGTAGATATATGCTCATTTGAAAATTTTCCGTACTTCCAGTACAGAACTCCAGTTCTTCACACATATGGATATAAAAATAGGTGCCGGTTGCTTTAAGAAGAAAGCAACAGTTGTATTTTCCAAACGAGTAGTACACACTAAAAGAATTTATGTAGAACAAAAATGTTCAAAACGGAATGGCGTGATTAAATTAGAATTTTTATTCCTAGTGAAACAAAATGGAATAAAATGCTTGTTTTAATGCGAAGGTTCTTACGATATTGAACAACAAATCTTTTCCTAAATACATTCTCCTGTAAATTCCACGTGCACGTACAGAAATAAAATAACATACCATTTGATCAACACGTGTGTGCTGCGGTCGCTTCTCTGCTTGTAAGTAACTTGTATAAAGAAGCCTTAGAAATTGTTACAGATGACGCGCATTAAATAGACTGAAACAAAACGAACAGCTGTATTTTATCCCGCAGTTTTCGATGATTTGTCGTACTCTATGCAACATTCATTTTATAACTACGAAAGCGCTCTTTACAAAGATTAAAGCGTAATTCGTATTCATATCCCTTCAACTGTTCGAGCTATTATAATTTATCTGACCAACGGCTTATAATTATATTTATTTGACCAACGACTAATAATTATATTTATTTGACCAACGACTTATTTTTACATTTATTATTTGACCAACGGCTTCAATTTGATCGAAAATCGAATATAGTCGGAGAAAAATATTTCTATTACAATTTTATTTGAATATAAGGTTCCTTTTAAATTATGCACGTATATTAGAATTTCTCTGTTTCGTTACATGGAAAACAAGTATTCATAGTAATTGGGAATGTCATGCGAAACGCAAAATGGAGTAAATAGAGGATTTCGTCAAAAACCTAAATTTTCAGAATATCACTTTCTATAAAAGAAATAGTTTTTTTTTATAAAAATGAATTTTAACATTTACGTCTTTTCCTTGAGCATGTTTTCCAGATGTCTTCTACCCAACTCTGAACTTGAGCAACCTTACTAGACGTGCACTTCCCACGATAATCGTGTATTCCTTAAAACATCAAAACGCCAACAGATTTCAGCAAGTTCTGACACGTCCGATAAAAAGAGAAGAACAATACAATGGATAACGTGCACAAAAGGTCACCATGGTGCAGGTCCGAAGTCTGGGATTATATTAGTGTTGCAAGCCACGCCTCCTTTAAAAGACGTTAGTAGATAAAAGTAGTTCTTGAGCACCTTATGTGACAAGTAAATAGATAAAGTTAATCCTTTAAACCCCTTAAATTCAAACAAATAGACAGATGGAAATTCGTACTCACAGGTAGTCTACTTCCTGCTTCGGTTGTGAACGGACGTGTGCTAAGCCGTGTGCTTCCCGCGATGTCTCTGCAAGGAAGTTCAGCTTAATCGGATTTTGTGGAGTTATTCCCTTAATCCCTGTGCTCATATAAGAAAATCAACTTTGATGTGCATTCAAAGAAAACTTACAAATTAGCGGAATCGGTCATTACGATTCCGAGTTCCACCGCTACAGTCAAACGCTCTTTTTCTGCGATGAAGCGAATGTAGAGAAACGCAAACACAGGAAGGTTTTTTTTCTGCAAAGAACCTGTTCTAGAGGAACAGAAACACAGGAAAGGTTATGCTGCTTACGTTTACTCGTGTTCGAAAAAACACTGGTGGTAGAACTCAAGAAAAGTCACTCGTTTTACGATGATGTGACCACGCAATTCCTGCGGTAAAACACTGGATTAGAACTAGAATATGAATATATGAGGTCAATAGGTTTTTAAAGCATCCTTGTTAGAAATATGATATCTGGAAATAAAATATTTTACCAAGTGATTATATTTAAAGTTTTTCTCAAGATTATGTGACTGTATTTAGAAATCATAAATAAATACGAAAGTTCGTTCCTCACTCTAGTACAGTATTTTTTCTATTGGATGCTTAACCACCACCGTGAGCAACTCAATGTGCTATAAGCAGTCGCTTGTACATAGTTTAGGGACACTGGTTCCAGGGAAGGGAGAGAGCCAGTGCCGTAAGACAAACACAACATCCATGCCTCACCGGAATTCGAACCCGGACAACTTTTGGACGAATGATCAAAAGCGATCGCTTAGGCCACTGCGGTACCGGTTCGTCTGTACAGTATTTGATTAGGAAATTCGGATTTTCTAAGAATGGAGTGTATGCAAATATATTTTTCATGAGTAATTAAACGACCATTAAACAAAAAAATGCTTTCCCATGTTCAAAATCAATGAGTGAATTTTTCAGCTCGGATTACATAATAAAACTATTGTGTGTTTTTATTTTCTCGTAACCGCCATAAATAACGTGATCAAAAAGGTCACTAAAATACCGTCATAAATAGAGTGATCAAGAAGAAATCGGTTTACTGGTGAACACCCGTTTCCCCTAATTCCCGTTTGCCCTAAACACGTTTACCCCAATTGCGTTTCCCCGAAATCGCTTTCACCTGATTTCCAATTTTCCGTAATTTTGTTTGCCCTAATTCCGTTTCCCCTAAATCTCGTTTCCCATACTCTTGTTTCCCCTGATACACGTTTGCCCTAATATCGTTTCCCCTTATTCACGTTTGCCGTAAACGCGTTTACCTCAATCTCGTTTTCCCCGAAATCGGTTTTACCCGAATTCCTATTTCCCCTAATTTCGTTTGCCCTAATATCGTTTCCCTAAACACGTTTACCCCAATTCCGTTTCCCCGAAATCACTTTTACCAGAATTCCCATTTCCCTCAATTCACGTTTGCCCTAAACACGTTTACCCCGATCGTATTTCCCAAAAATCACTTTTACCCGAATTCCCATTTCCCCTAATTTCATTTGCCGTAAATCTCGTTTTTCTTATTCAAGTTTACACTAAAAAATGTTTGTCAGTATCAAAGTTCCCCTTAAAAACGTTTCCTGTATCAAGTTTGCTCTAATTCCCCTTTGCCTTGATTCGCGTTTTCCTAAATTTTTGTTTTCCCTAATTCATGTTAGTCCTCATTCTTGTTAAGTGAAAGAAAACGTTTCATTTATCGTCAAATTCAGGAAAATATATGTATATTTAATCATCATCATCAAACATTATCAATCCATTGCTGGATGAAGATCTCACCAAATTTCCACCGCAACGGTGTGTCGTGATCCAGCCTCTTCCATATCAGTCCTGCATGCTTTTGAATTTCATTCACCCATCTCCCTTGTGGTCTTCTGGGTCTTTTTCTGTCCCTTGGAATCCAGTCCAGAATCTCGGTTGTCCATTGGTGGTCAGTTCGTCTGGCAACATGTCAATCTGATTGCTTTTTTAGAGATTTCACTCTGATCATGATATCCTCCACCCTTGTCATTTTCTTTATCCATCAGTTTTTCTTCTCACCTCTCCTGGTTATACCAAATATGCATCTCTCTATGCGTCTTTCAGTTATCTGCAGTCTTTGTATGTCTTTTTCAGTTAAGGTCCATGTCTCTGCTCCGTCTGTAATCACTGGAAGAATGAACTGATTAAACACTTTTCTGTTTGAGACATAATGACATATTGCTCTTGAAAATTGTATTGTTTTTTTCCAAAAGTTCTCCATCCAAACAGGGGCGCACCAAAGGCATTTGCCGCCACTTGTATGAGAACATCTTTCACTTTTTATTTACTTTTACATGAAATAAATACCTTTAGCGACATCATTTTCTCTTTCCCGCAAATTAAAGTTTTCATAAAACACAAGTTTCATATTATATTAAAAGAAAAAAAAATCTGTAAAGCACTAGTTCAGTTGACGCTTTGAATAATCAAAAAACCGGCTTCCTCTCTGTCAATTTACACAAGTCCGCTTTACCGGTAAAAAAAAGGTTTTGTCATGTACGATTATAAACATATTACAGCTTCCTTCTTATAAAGGGCAACTGTTACATATATATGCTAGTGTCCTGTCGAGAATTTTGATGTTCGTAAATCTTGGGGAACCTGATCACTTCGCTGGGATTTACGAAAAATAAGAAATAATAGAAAATAAATAAATAAAATACACAGAATAAAAATACTCGACAGTCCACGTTTCAAAATTGTGTTTGGAAGAGGCAGTGAGATAAGGGAATAAATGGCCATATTCATTTTACTTCACATGCCCTGACCAAGCAAACAAAAATTTCTTAAAAGAAAGGGGAATAATAGACATTAAACTTCTTTTTTCTTTTGGCCTGATTCATATTTTTTTCTATTTAGTAAGTTAAAAAAAAAAGAAGACAGCATCAACCCCTTTTAAAAGCAGAATTATTTGTACAAATCACGGAGCGAAGAAAAGCATTTCTGGAAAAAAAAAGAATGGTGAGAAAAGAAAATCTCTCTTTCTGACCGCAATTTTAGGCGAAAGATTTTAGAGGCTTCAAAAGTGTGTTTGCAGAGGGTTTTCTGGGCAGTGAGTCAAGCTATTTTTAGAATAGCATCGTGAAAGCATACGAAGTTTTCCCCTTTTGCTTACGTGTGAAGGTCAGGGGTCACGCGTTGGCGTGAGAAAAAGTGGATGAGAAAATGTTCGCTGGGACCTTTGGGGGAAAGTGTGTTTTGGCGCGAAGCCACCAGCCAATCGCCGATTGGTTCGTTGGTTGCTGGGGTCAGCGGTTTCAAGCACCACAGAGTTTTTTCCGTTGAGAGAGGAGACTTTTGTTTCTGGTCGCTGCGCTAGCTGGTCGGCAGTTGACATCGGAAAACTAAATTTCCTCTCCTCGCCTTTTTGGTGGGGAGGGGGCTGTCACAAGGAAAACTTCTTATGTAATCTCAAAGTTGACCACAAAAAAAGAAAAAAAATGATTTTCAAAGATCTCATTACTGGAGAGGAAATGCTCTCAGATTCAACCCTCTCCAACTCTCCTAGAGGAAGACGGCACTATTGAGCTGAAATTAAATGAAAATTGGTAACTACCGTGAATTGGGCTCCGTTGGATAATTTTCTGCCAGCGCAACCTGAATGCTGTTGCCGCTCGGTTCATTATGGAAGGGACTCTTCAAGCCAGTTCAACCAGACGCTGGAAGTTCCGGAAAAATGGGCATGAACGGCTTTGTGGACGATATCGCAGAATCGTCGAGTTGGGCCCCAAATTGATTACCACAAGTGTCCACCAGCTTGGGTAACAAATGCCCGTTTCCTGTTCCGATTGCCAGGCACGCGGTGTCAGAGAAAGCATTTTCGTTGGAGGTGAAGGAAAAGAAAAATCTCCCGGGACAGTGATGTTCTCTCAAGAAGAGACTTAAATATGGTGGTGTGTGTTACCATCAGTAGTCAGGGTGCTCATAAGTGTTGCTGCCCCAGTCTTTAAGGTAAATGTTTTCATTCAGGTTTTTTTTGCATGTTGGTGTTCTTGTGTGCTTAGGGAATGAAACCACTTGAGTTAATGTTAGGCAGTGTAAAAATAAATTCCATGACATTTTCTGTGAGTAGTTAAAATGAAAAAAAATTATAAATTAAAGAAAAGAAAAAAACAACAACAAGAAAACAAAGAAGTGGAAGTGGATAATTTTCTGGGTCATGTAGAGATAGATGATATAATAAGTATATTAAGTTATTTCGGAACGAACGGCTTTCCAGACCAGTATTTCTCTTAAGAAAAATTTAACTCTTTTTGTGCTCAGTGACTTTTGCACTTGTGAAGTAGAAGTCATATTTATGAGCTTAGTGTGGGTGCCATGTAGTTGGGAATTTTTCTTGTAGGCTGGTAATTATTTTGTTTTGGTGTTTTAGGAAATTTGAGTGCAAATATACTCTTTAAAATTTAATTTTTGTAGTAGTGAGGGCTAATTTCTAGTTTCCGCCCGTAGATTAGAAAAACAGGTTTTTATGGGGGAAAGAATATAGGAATTGGGCATACAGGCAGATATGAGCATGTGTATGATGTGACTGAAAAACCCGAATAGCTGTTGTGCTTCTTCAAGAAGTGATGATTTTTCAGGAAAAGAGTGATTTAGGAAGTATGGTGATGTATAGATTTTTCAGCAAATAAAGTAAGGTTTGGTATAGTGCGTCAAGTATGTTGTTATTGAGTTTTCTGGGAGATGAATGTGTGCAGTGTGTTCCTGGGAGATAAAGATAAGTGATTTTCTGGGAAATGAGTGTGTTCCTGGGAAAATAAGGACATGAAGTGTGTTCCTGGGAAAAATAGGATAAGAAGTAATTTTCTGGGAAAAAGGGTGATGTATTGAGTTTTCCGGAAAATAGATGAAGAGATATTTTGGGGACAAGTGAACTCTTGTGGGATACTTTACCCTATGTAGACAATGCCTCGACTCTGAAAGGGTGCACGAAACAAATTGGGGGATTTGTTTTCTGCCCGAGTAAGCTTGTTCGGCCTACAGGACGTGGTACCTACGAGAGGAAGTGATGTGGGTTGTCCCCAAATCAGAGTGAAGGAACATAAAAGGGTTAGGTCGCACTTTGCTCCACTACACTGTATAGGCTGGGAATGGATTCACGACCCATTCCCGCCTTTAGACACAAACTTTGTTGTTCCTGCAGTAAAATCGTGTTTTTCGAGGCAAGTGGAATTCGTTGAGTGAGATGATTGTTTGGCTTTAATGCCGAGTTTAGTTCTACATGGGTGCTAGTAGATTTGGAGGACTTATAGTGGGAAATTTTTGAATAGTTGGATTTTTAATGATAACTTGTGAGTAAATTGAGTAGAGTATTTAGTGTATTGGGTTTTGTATAGTGTCTAGAAATGGTTCAGTGTCAGGTAATGCTACATGGTTAGGATATGTAGATTTTAAGACAAATGTTGATTCAAGGCAAGGTTGTTGATTTTAGGACAAATTTTCCCGGAAGTGTAGAACCTGGTATAAAATAACTTTTCATTACATGCAAAATTGTGGCAGTTGATATGATAGTTTAAAATTAAAAGGTGGATTCAGAAGACTGGTCTGAGGGGGTTGGTTCGAAGCGATTAGAATAACATAGTGTAAACATATGCATATAATTTTTTTTTCGAGAGAGATTTACCTTCCACATACTTATGTTGCACACCATGTTAAAGCAAGTGTTTGTGCTGTGCGGTGTAATTCAATGAAATTCTGGTATTTATATTTTGTTTGGTACTGTGACTGGTGCGATAATTTTATCCAAGACTCTAAGCTGTCAGATGTTTATTGTTTTTTGGCCCAGTGGCCGGGTTTGACATTGTGTCAAAATTTAGTCTCACACTTGTTAAGTTTTACAATAAATATAAGCCAAGTGGCTTTTCAAAAATCTAAACCTTAGTGCAGTGAAGTTTTAGATATTTTCAGTTTAAATTTTCATCACATGGTTCAAGTGCATCTCCCTCAGCAATGACTGAGGTGGGAAAGTAATCTGAGGTTATAGTGCTAAAATCAATGTTTTTGTCCTAACTATCTAATTTGATCATCGCCACTTCCAAAAGGTTATTTACACGTGTACATTGTATACCATTAAATTTTATTGTTTACAAATTTGGTACACATGCAAACAATAGTTACATTTTTTTACACTTTCAGGTGTATCTACTCATCAAACGCAAAAAATGCAATAGTAACTTTTGGGAGTTACCAAATTCAATGGTGCATTTTATTTAATTTTTCTATTTTGTTTCATGGCCTTATTCAAAATTTCAGTTTTGTTTCGAAATGCATCCACCCATCTCCCAAATTCAAAATTTCTATAATTTACTTCAAGAATTTCAATATCAGCATAAAACTATATAGCCCTTTGTTAAATAACATTTTCAAACTTTTTTCTCCATAACACTAGCTGTGCCCACAGCTTCCCTCGCGGTGAAGATATCACTGGAAAACAGGGCTATGATAACACGTATAATCCGATCCATCCATAAGAACTGTAGTTGAATTTCATGGCAACCGATGGAGGAAATAGGCCGAAAGATTAAATGGTCGGCAGTTAGTTTTTCACGTAAAAGAAAATTAGAATTAATTTTTAAATAAATTTAAGTACATAATTCTTATTTTATTTTTTGAAAATAATTCATAATGCGCATATATAGCATTTATTGTCCCGTTTCCAGTCGTTATCAAACTAAATTGATTGTCTGAAATGCCGGGTCTCGATAAACCGACGTGCAACTGTCCGTGCGAGAAACATTCTGCGGGCATATGCTAACGCAGGAAATCTGTCGGGAAGGAGCGGGGGCGGAGGTTGTTAACGCCGAAAATGTAAAATATAAAGTATTTCTGGTCTGATTCCTAGATTTTCAGCGTTTACGAACTACAACTCTACGAACCTCTGCTGGCTTCTGCAACAGCAGGAATATATCGGAGGGATAATGCCGATAACATAAAATATAAAGATTTGGGTTCCGATCGGGAGATTTTCAGCGTTTACAAACTTCAGCTCAACAAATTATCTGAGGGCACGTGAAAGGGTAGGAAACATGTCAGGGGGCTGAGCCCCCCCCCCCCACACACGTCCGCCGACAGGTTTCTTGCTTTATTACATGCTCGGAGAGAATTTGATCAGCTGTACTGTGTAAACGTCGAAAATCTCTCGATTGGGCTGAAAATCCTTTATATTCTACATTTGTGGTATTAAGCCCCTCCCCCCTCTCGAGGTTTCCTGCCTTAGCACATGCACGCAGATCATTTATGGACTTGTAGTGTGTAAAGGCGGAAAATATCCCGCTGGAGTTAAAAACTCTTCACATTTAATTTTTCCGGTATTAGGAGACTCCTCCACCGACAGGTATTAGGAGACTCCTCCATCCTGAAATTAGTATTAGGAGACTCCTCCATACCGGAAAAATTTAATTTTTCCGGTATTAGGAGACTCCTCCACCGACAGGTATTAGGAGACTCCTCCATCCTGCGTTTGCACATGTCCTCAGATAATTTCTATAGTTTTAGTTTGCAAACGTTGAAAATCTCCGGATCGGGCCAGAAATGCTTTATATTTTATATTATTGGTATAACCCCCCCCCCCCTTCTCCAGACATACTTCCTGCGTTTACAAGGAATATAGTGAGCTATAGTTTTTAAACCGTGAAATTCTTCAGTTGAGTTCTAGATTATGATTTTCTTTTTATAAAGAAGTACATTAAATTTCGCAGTTAAGAAAATACTACATTGGGGAAACTTTATGTCATTCAGATAACCAACCTCTGGGGTAGTGCTCACGAAGCGGTCGAAAACGCAGTTTTCTACGGACGTGGCTAGTTCTCCTACACCCAAACAGTGCTGATGGTAAGTGGGAAAATATTCAAGCGGGACAGACTGACCTCTACTATTAAGGTGGAACTGAATTAGCAAAAAGCATTTCCACGGCTCATGTTTAGCCTCGTAAGGTGGGGGTGGGGTGGGGAGGGGTCTGGTGCGCTAAAATTTCTTGAAAAGTCGGTCTTCTGCGTTCACAATTCTAGCGAATGCATTACAATACTATTTCTTGTTCTAATAAAAGTTAGGCGCGATGTAGTGCTTTATCTGTGAGGGGGTGGGGTAGACGAATACAATGGCTGCGTTATGGACTATCCGAATAAGAGTAACTAGACAAAACCCCTCGGAAACGACGGTAAGTCTTATTTACTTTTATTTGTTTTGTAAATAATAAACTCATCTAAAACAACAAATGTAAACTTTATTTGATTGATAAATTCATTCAACTACACTATCTACCAACAAGTAACTGGACACCTGTGATAGCAAAGGAAAACGAAGTTTATTCACCTTCAATAGTTGGTAGAGCCTCCACGAGCGGCTATTACAGATGTGACCCTCCGAGGCATACTCTAAACCAGGCGTTGTAGGACGGCTAGCAGTATTTGCTTTCACTCGGCTTGGAGAAGACAGGTCAGTTCCTTCCCCGATTTCGGACGGTGGGGGCACCCCTTAAGTCCACGCTCCAACTCGTCCCAGAGGTGCTCGATAGGGTTAAGGTCTGGGCTCTGCGCAGGTCAGTCCATTCGATTAACCCCATTGTCACCGTACCAAGCCATGATGGACCTCGCAACATGACAGGTGGCATTGTCATCCTGAATGTAACATGGGTCCACCCCGTAAAACTGCCACAGCGTAGGAAGCGCATTGTTATCCAAAATGGTGCAGTAGGTCTCGGCGTTGAGTCTACCAGGAATAACGACCAAGGATCCAGTGCCATACCAGGAGAAACACCCCCATAGCCTAATTCCACGGCCGACGAACTTCACAGTTGGCACAATACATTCCGGCAGGAGGGGTTCTCCAGGCAGAAGCCAAACACAGACCCTGCCAACCGAACGGATGAGGGTGAACCTTGATTCGTCGCTCCAGAGAACCTGTTTCCACTATTCAACGGTCCACTGTCGACGTTCTTTGCAGCACGTTAGCCGAGCAGCGCTATTGGACTTGGTGATCAAAGGCTTGTGGGCGGCAGCACGTCCATGATAACCGAGCAGATGGGCTTTCTTACGGATGGTATTCATCGAAAAAACCCAGCCACCCCGGTGGCGCAGTGATCTAAGGCGCTTGCCTCTGATCATTCGTCCGTAAGGGGTCCAGGTTCGAATCCTGGTGATTCATGGATGTTGTGTTTGTCTTACGGCACTGACTCTCTCCCTTCCCTGGAACCAGTGACCCTAAATTAGGGACGGGCGACTGCTTATAGCCCATTGAGTTGCTCACAGTGGTCGTTAAACCTCCAGCTAAAAAAAAAAAAAAAACCAACACTGCCGGATTCCTGTTGAAACTCCTCGCTGTGGCCTATCGATTTGGTGCGACTCTTTCAAAT
Source organism: Macrothele yani (assembly GCA_039090855.1). Classification (NCBI taxonomy): domain Eukaryota; kingdom Metazoa; phylum Arthropoda; class Arachnida; order Araneae; family Macrothelidae; genus Macrothele; species Macrothele yani. The sequence continues at coordinate 21,092,540 of CM077016.1, forward strand.
TTCTCTGGCCAGCACCCGTGGATCTCTAACTCCCAGGTTTGTGGGTCTGCCGGGTCAGGGCACATTCCGACAGTCACCTCTCACCTTCCACTTGTCAATCACGTAGGCCACTATCGATTTTTTGTACTTCATGTCGCTGGATATGTCACGTATGGACCGGCCGTTTGTGTGATACCCGACGATTACCCCTTTCTCAAAGTTAGAGAGCTGCGAACTGCGTGGCATCTTGCATGCGACTGGTTGCGTTGTTGTTTCCCACACGATATTTAACGGCGGCGGCCGTGACGCGTTTCAGGACCGTAGATGTCGTCGATTGCAGGGGTGTTCAATTACTTGTTGGTAGATAGTGTAATTCAGTAGAGACAATAGTCCAGGTCCGTGATTTTTTTTTTTCGTGACTGAAGATTTACCGACCACCGTGAGCACCTTAATGGGTTATAAGCAGTCGCCCATCCCTAATTTAGGGTCGCTGGTTTCAGGGAATGGATAGAGCCAGTGCCGTAAGACAAACACAACATCCATGTCTCACCGGAATTCGAATCCTGTACACGAAACCCATCGGAATCGACGAACAGTTTTTTTCCCCGGTAGACAGCCCTTCGGAATCGACGATCAGTTTTTTTTTTTTTTTTTTTTTTTTGAAAAGAATAAACTCATATCAAACGTTTATTTATATCTTTACATAATGGGAAACGTCTTAGCTACGTGAATAAACTGAATCGAATGAATGTTAAATTGCATATATACATCACACAGTCCTATGGCACAACGCAATCAGGTCTTCGAGTGTTCCCTGTTCCGATAAGAACTTTCAAACAAATTCCTGCTAGCGTTGTTTTGCCCAACGGTTCGCTGAGAAGAGAGACTACGACTTTGCACTATCTGAGTCCCTCCATACTCCCGCCTCCAACAGCGCGTCACAATGCCCGAACTTTTGTCCAATCTCATTTTTCTCTTCGACTGGCACATCTATATCGTAAGACCTTTGTTTTGGTACCTCAACCATATGTTTACGTTCAGTCGTTCTCTCACAACTGGTCTTAAAGTAGAAAAACTTATGGAATTAATATAAAGATAACCACGTGCACTTCTTTACACCTTTGCTGGTATGGTGGTCGACATCATCAACAAGAAAGGAGATAATAATTCTCTTGAGAAATCAAGACCCACCGTTTTTCATTTCGGTTAACAAAAAAAAAATAAAAAAATTAGGCAAACGGGAATTAGGGAAAACTTGATACGGGCAAACGGGATTCGGGGAAATGAGATTTAGGGGAAACGAGATTCAGGGTAAACGAGATTGGTGCAAACGAAGTTAGGGAAATCGGAATTCGCTGAAAAGCGATTTCGGGGAAACACGATTTGGGTAAACGTGTTTAGGGCAAACGGGAATTAGGGGAAACGATATTAGGGCAAACGGAATTAGTGAAAATGGGAATTCAGGTAAAAGCGATTTCGGGTAAACGGGTTTGGGGCAAACGGGAATTAGGGGAAGTGAGGCTACGCGGGTTTATTTTCTGCTTATCTCTTTAGCAGGTACGTACTCTACTAAAATGCACATAATATCCACAATTGTTATTTCGAATTCTTTTCTTAAATCTACCGTAACCTCTAATAACAACGTATAAGGTTATATCAATTAGAACAGTTTAAACACAATTTTTAATATAACTGAGTCGAACAGTATTTTTTATTTATATTTTATTTTTCTTATAAGTTAGTGAAAGCAGTTTAATTGAAATTTTGAAGACATAAATGTACTTTGGTTTAGGAACAAATCAAACATTCTGGCACAATTTAAAGATATAATAATAAACATGTATACTCTTTTCAAACAAATCTGGTGATACATGCCGTTTACCCAAATCACACAATTCACTTTTACAAGCAGTATTGAGCATGGGAATCCGCATGTTGTTTGCCCAATTCATTGGGCCTCATAAGAACATTAAAGATATCCGCCCTAAGTACCATTAAAAGAAACAAAACTTTAATCTGATTTCACGTATACTTTCCACGTAGCAGTGCAAAAACAAATCAGAAGTACACACATTTCCGCGGAACTCGAGGACGACTTTTCAAGGTACGAAAAATAACTTTATGAATATATTCTCTCTGTGCAAATGTATTGCTGACGGATATACAGAGTGCCCAGTAAAATCCTTTCTCAGCCCCATACCTTTCGAACGCCGACAGCTATTGCCATAAAAGCCGTGTCTAGGTATATAGTAAAGTGGCTATGCAGTATTCGATGAGACCGCTTACAGCGCCTCCAAAGTTAGAGTGCAGATCTCGAAAACTGTACGAGTTACGGGAAATTAGTCAATTTCAAAGTTGTAGAGCAGTATCTATTTAGTACGAAAAGACACCTTGCGCACATGAATGATAAGAATAGAACGCATACAACGCTCGTTTGCTTGTTCGCGATGTCGAACACTGTTACGTCACGAAACGCGTCAGAAAAAGCAATTAGTTGTCACTAGGCACATTTACCGTCGGTGCTCAGTGTGCCCTCCGTCAGCAGCAATACAAATTTGGACTCTAGATTGAATCTCACGCTGCACATTTTGCAGCATGTTAGGTGACACGCTGGAACAAACATCATCTAAGATATCCTCTGGTTGCACTTGACAGCCTACAGCAGCTGGTCTGCCGGATCCAGGTCGGTTGGTCACGCAGCCCATCTCCCTTAACCTATTAACGGCATTGAGGATGGTCTTCCATGAGGGATGCGGTCCTGCAAAAAAACGTTAACGATCTAGCCATTCTGGCTTTCTTACATTGCGACCACATTCACCGTAAAGGAGCAACATCTCGCAATACTCATCATTTGAATATTTCTCCATGACCGCGAGATTTGACACACACCTCGGGAACTCTCTTTCATACCTACGGAAAAGGTATTACATTCAATATTTATTTGCATATCACAGAAATTAGATGCGACTCGCATACCAATCGCGGGTTTAGTTCCGTTGGTTAGTCGATGCGTTCCGTTGGTTAGTCGATGCGAGACGAATTGTCACATCGCGACCGAGTCCACTCATTTCTTAGAGACAGTGACTATAGCATGGACCCGACGAGGATCGAACCAAGTCCTATCGCATGCGAAGGACGCGCCCTAAAACTGGGTCAGGAGTCGGGCTAGTGCTTTGCGGAAGGCGATATTATTTCCTTTCTGACGCGTTTCGTGACGTAACAGTTTTGAACATCACGAACAAACAAACGAGAGTAGTACGCGTTCTATTCTTAACATTCATGTACGCAAGGTGTCTCTTCGTACTAAATCGATGCTGCTCTACAACATTGTAATTGACTATTTTCCCGTATCTCGTATAGTTTTCGAGATCGGCACGCTAACTCCTGACTTTTTCGCTAGGAGGTGCTGTAAGCGGTCTCATGGAATAGCGCATAGTCACTTTAATATACCTATACACTGTTTTATGGCTATAGCTGTCGGCGATTTAAAGTTATAGGGCTGCGAAAGAACTTTACTGGGCACCCTGTATATTTTGAATATTTGTATTAATAATGTGTGTTATAAATTACTAAAGAAATTCTGAAATCATCAGTTCAGAATTCATAGTTTTTATATTTCTTAGAAAGAAATAACAAGGTATTTGCACAGAAATCAGCTGTATCTAAATGCTTTTGTAGAAGTATAACGTTTTAGTGGATTTTTAAAGAAGTCGTTTAAGCGTGCCTTTGCAAGTTTTTGGACAAATTGAACAGATGCAATGGCAGTAACATGAAAATGTACTGCCATTGCATCTGTTTTCTGTGTCAGACCAGTAATGTCTAATTTAACGCAAGTTCCGGAATGAATTATTTTGATGACTAGGTATTATGAAGGGGTTACGTGGATCTCCAGTTCTCAAGTGAATTGTGTGTATGAAATAATCTTCACCTAATAAATGGAAATATGTCGGAAGTATTTCCAAGTATATTTAGGTATATACGTTAGTCGAATAATCCTTGCTGCTTGTGAGAAAATATTAGTGAAATCTATTAAGAACACATATTAAATGATAGAATATTTTAAATTTGTGTGAATCAAACATTTTCGTAAGAATATTTTTTTCATTCAACGCAATGATGCCAACGGAGCTCGATATGTTTTAAACATATACATTAAAACTTGATAAAATTCCAATGGAAAATCGTAATTCCACATAATTCCCACAAAATGCGTTACTTCTTCAGATTTAGCAATTCAATTCGATCATCTTCATAATTCCTTCAGCTTATTAGTTTAGCACATGTTACCAGATAACAAAAAAGAAACTAATTTGATCACAGGTAAATAGTGTGGAAGAAATATTCTTCACATAATATATGAAAATACTTCAGACGTATTTCCATGTATCATGTGAAGAATTGTTTCTCCCCACAATTCACCAGAGAACTGGAGATTCACTTAACTAGTCCACGATGAAGCGGGATTTGCTTAGACTGGCGAAGATCAGAGACTATTGTGGTTTCTATTATTTAGATCCTCGGGACTTCATCGTCCTGAGTGGTATAACGTTAGGATTGCTGGAACAAAATTGGGTGATGCTGGTCCGATTTCTGCTCCAGGGGAATGTATTTTTCAAGTTTCTGTTGTGATTAACGTTACGTGAGAAACAGTAAAATACGCGCAACTCAGAGATGTCTCACTGCTGTTCTAATAATTAATAATCTGAAGCCATGTTTTGGTATGATTCACGAACGACAACTCTTGCCGTGATCAACATAACGCATGTCGTTCAGGAGGTTCTTTTATCATGTTCACATTAGGTGTAGATTATAAGTTCGTTAGTATGATAGTCTCTCACATACGAATCAACTACAGCAGAAAATCAATGTAACAAGGGGTGAAGAATTTAAATAATTATTTAAGGAAATGGATGAAGTGAAAAATGAAATTATCAAATATATCAGTTATATAAACATATATTTTTATGTGTCAGGACATTTTTACATAGTAGATGTTACCGCTTTATTTGGTTAAGTAACTGCTGTTATGCAACGTGAGACTTTAGACAAATTCCCTTTCCTCTTCCATAGGCTTTTGCCAGATTCTCACAATTTCTGCCTTATTCCGTGGCTTTATTTTTGGCAAAGCGTTAGGTGTGAACGCGCGCTCTTGTGTTTGGCTGTAGGTTATTACCTTGGAAGAATGAATAGGGTGGAGGTTCCAAGAGTCTAATCCCTGAAGTCCTTTTTTCTGGGGACCGTGGAGCACTAGGTTTTCGACTACACCCCATATAAGCCCAACAGCCTCAAGGCAAGTGCAAAACGATGCCCTTTTCAAACATTAACGTAGTAATTTGTATCATTTTATTCATCTAAAGTACACCTCTTCCGTTTAACAAAATGGCTTAATCACGAATATGAAATCCGTTTATCAACACGACTTAAGACAAAGCTTAAGCACAAAAATGAAATCAGAAGAAATCATAAATTTGTCATCTGAAAGAGGAAGGGTTTTAGATAAAGATTGCAAAATAAAATCGCAACTAACTATAAGTTATGGAAAGTTAGAAGAACTTACAGACAGTGAACATTGAAGCAATTGTATGATATATTGCTGGTTTGGTTATAAGAAAACTTAAACTTAACTTCTAGAAATACATTTGAACACTAGAACAGAAAGTACCAATAAAATCTTCAACTCTAAAATGTGATTTATTAATAAACATAAAGAATAAGGGGGTCTAACCTTTTCTTCAAGTGATATTATTTTCATTTGCCGCCAGCGTGAAAAAGTTTTCATATCTTCTTTTTTAACAGTGTCAAGTTGAGAAATTTAACAAATGCCCACGCAGTTGTGGCTTGCGACTAAAGTTTTGTAATTTTTTCATTGGGAAAAATGCCTTCAACGACCTTCAACCACATGCATTAGACCTAGGAACACCAATTGAACAATCACATAGTTCATATTATTAAATATGCGTTAATGAGCTATTTAGAAATTAGATTCAAATATCGATCCAAAACATTCACTTCTAACATCAAATCCAAAAATATCAGACAAAACTGATCAATGACATTTTTAAAGGCAATTTGTGAGCGATGCAAATGAAATATTATGAGGGTTTCAAATACGTTACTTTATTTTGGGGGGGGGGGGGAGAAGAGTTTTATTCACAATGAATATCTCAATTTAGTGCATTGCAGTTTTGTTGAAACTTCAGTGCAGGAGTGTCTTACTTTGTGAAATTTTGCTGCGTTTGTTTAGTTTGAGTCGTACATTTACTAGTTTCATTTTTACGTTTACTGCGATAAGAACGTGAAAAGCAATAAAGAAATAGAAATGGTGCCATTTGTTTCTGGACACTCACTCTCTCAGTCAGAGACAAACGTAAAGAAAATCACGCAAGTAATAAAAAAGTTAATACATTTTTTTCATATCATTTGCTCTGTGTAAGGAAATTTACTTCTGTTTATACATGGATTCCTTTCTGTGGCATTTTTCAGTTCATAACAACCTCATGCTATTGATGTGTAAAAAGACCACTCTGTAAAATTGGTTTTTCGTTGAAGTTAAGAAATAATAATTGTTGTGTTAATTGTATTCTTGGTTTGATCTTTGTGACTATAACTTTGCGTTCTTTTAGCGATTTCTGCACATAGTTAAGCAAGCAAAATAGGGACCAATTTGTTGTTTTGGGTGGATAAGTGGCGTGGCTCTCCCGTCGAACTTCCTCCGCCCCCAAGAAACCGGCTTCAGCCTCGGCTACTAGACACATAGCTGATAACATCTCCACCATATTATTTTCTCCAAGATCATCTCTCGGTGGGTGGATAAATGTGTAGTTAGCGTCCTAAATTTTTCCCCCGCGAAAGTTGAAGTATTTTAAAAATGTATATCATAGCAAAAGGTGAAGCAAATTTCATCTTTATAGTGCATTTTAAAGGGTTTTACCGCAAATATTTACCTGCAAGTACGATGCTCTGAAAAGAAGCTGCGGCAAGCCTAACACAACGATGCGGAGACGACGTGAAGTTTCGATACGTTGAAACGGAGGCCAGTTCACAGGCGAAAGTCTACAACTACAACCGGGTACGTTCTCGTGAGGAAAGAGTTGCATATTGTAGTGCTACGCTACAGAATATAGTTCTTCAACTTTTTCTCAGTGTTTTTAAAGCACATGCTGACAATTTCTTCGTTGTTTCCCATATCATTCCCTCTCACCAAATATAAAGTTTGGAGATGCCTTCCTTGCTTGTCTGGAAGAGTGAAAGAAGATCTCCAGTTCTCACTAACTGAAGTTTGATGGGAAGTCGGAAGTTTGGTTCTTAGTTCTAATTGCTTGGAATCGTACCTCATTTGATATTCAAGAGCTCTTTCGGTTCTGCTGTGAAGTTAGTACTTTTTTAGTCCAGCTTGCACATAATTACTGTTGAGGAGACAACAACAAAAAAAAGGGGCAATGTGGATTTATTTTCTGCAGATTAGCACTACAACATGGATCGCACTCCTGTCAACATCGTAACCGGTTCCTGATGTAATCTTCCGCCCTTGAATTGGCCGCCGCAACGAACCTTTTATTTCAACGGAGCAAAGCTTTGTTTGGCTTGACATCACCACCGCAGAGTTGTGATAGGCCAGGCGCAGCTTCTTTTAACAGCGCCGTACTCGCAGGTAAATATTACGGTAAAAATATTTAAAATGCACTATAAAGATGAAAATTTTTCGCCATTTGTATGGCATTGCATACTTTAAATACATAATATTACATACTTTAATGTTGAAGTATTTCAAAACGTTTCACGGTTTTTAAATACTTCAACATTTGCGGCGAAATAATTTAGGACGCTATAAATTACACATTTACTGCCATCAGACCGGTGGGAGATTTTGAAAATTCACGTTGGAATCCACGAGTCATTGTAAAAATAACTTTTGTCATTATAGCTTTAGCAGGAGGCACAGAAAAGTGGCTTATAAAGGACATGAAGGTAATCAGTCGGATATCCGTGAACACACGCGTGAAGCGTCAGACCAAGCTTGTAAAACGAGAATAAGTGACATTGGGAAATATATCATAAGGAAAAATCAGTGTTATGTCTTGACAAAAATGCATTCATAAATAACGCCTCACGACTGGATGGACGATAAACTGCGTACGAAAGGGCAATGTTGAGACAGTAATTCAAATCCGATGCTGAGGAATTATGTGTGTTTTATATGATTGGAAAAAATTATTATGCCTATAATTTGATTTCAAATGATAATTACCTCTTTTACCTTTAATAACTGTTAAATCACCGAGCCTACATGGTTTGGTGAAATTACTTATTGGAATCCCTCACTTGCCACAACTGTGCTGGTCCTCCTAGAGAGGCTATTCATGAGAAGTACCTCTTGGGTGATCGCCTGTGGGTTTTTCGGGGAGGCTATCCTCAACGGGAGGGGACGTGGTAGTCATGTGTTGATCTTCTCAATAGGCTTAGGAATCACATCGGTATAATCTTTAGCAGCAGGTTTTCGCTCAAGGAGGCATGGATAAGCTTTCACTCGCACGAGATGGACTACAAGCGCAGAAATATTTAGGTGCAGGCTTTCTCATGATGTTTTACCAAATACGAGAGGATAACGTAGAAGGGGGCGTCTTGTATGGGTCTCTTGCAACGGGGTTGAGAATAGACTTCATCTTTTCTGAATTTGTACAACAATGCAGGATATGTGAAGGCAGAGAGGGCCCATTTCGATGCGCAGTAGTGAAGATATGTTTGGGCAACTCGCGCATGACGTAGCTATGGAGGCAGATCATTTGCTTCAATGTTTTTTTCACATGTGGTTACTATTTGTCTTGCGTTTAGTTAGTGTTTTTTGATGAGTTCTTTGTGATTGGGTCATATTTTCGTTATGATAGGATACAGATACGAATCCGCTAATAATGGATGTCCTTGATTTTTGCACGTCTTTTTGTAAAAAATGATCGTGCTTCTGTTATTAGTTTTCTTTACGATGTACGATTTCGCTGGTAGAGGGCGTAAATGCAGATGATTTCGAATTCAAACATACGTTTTATTCCACCTATTTGCTTCTAAACAGGATTGAATTTTTTTTTATCTTTCGATTCCATTTATGTCGAAGAGTATTTTAGATATAGTTACTTTTTCAAATTACGCACTGATTTTCCGCTAAGGGACGTAAAAGTAAATTACATTTTTCCCGATATTACTCCGATTTGAAAAATTTTACCTTCAGCGGATACATCTCCTGATGGAAAATCTTTTGCATATAATTTCAAATTTTTGGTAAAGAATACTTTGCCCACCATGGGGCGTAATCGTTAAGTTTTGCTTCTGATGATTTGCCATAAAATCGGAGCTTCTAAAATATCAATTGATAAAATTCTTTCTTGGACTGATGCCCATCACATCGATAAACTTTGTCGGAATATTTTCTTCTTGAAATATTGTACAGTTTCTCGGCCAGGGGGCATAGATGTACATCTTATTTTTATTAATATCTCTACTTCTAAGAGTCCGATTTGAAAAATTCCTTCTTTGTTGGATAGTGTTTTCCATGTGACATGTTTTTCATATAATTTCAAAACTTTCAAGTAATTCAAAGTTTCCGCTAGGGGCCGTAGCGGTAAATTGCGTTTCCCCCTATATCTCTGCTTCTAAATCTCCGATTTGAAAAATTCTTTTTGCACCAGATACAGCTCCTGATGGGAAATCGTTTGTACATAATTTCTAATTTTTGTAAAAAAATAGTTTGGCCACCAAGAGGCGTTAATCTTAATTTCCGCTTCTGTTGTATTTGCAGCAAAATATGAGCTTCTAACTTCTCGATTGAAAAAAACGTCGTTTGTTGACCGATACTAGTCATGTCGACAAACCATTTAGAAATATTTTCTTTTTAAAATAGTGCATGGTTTCTAGGCCAGGGGGCGTGGATGTATATCTTATTTTTGTCAATATCTGTACTTCTAGGAGTCCGATTTGAAAAATCCCTTCAATGTTGGATAGTGTTTCTAATGTGACATGTGGTTCATATAATTTCAAGATTTTCAAGTAATTCATAGACTTTCCGCTAGGAGGCGTAAATGTAAATTGCGTTTCCCCCTAAATCTCTGCTTCTAAATCTCCGATTTGAAAAATTATTTCTGCACCGCATACAGCTCCTGATGGGAAATCGTTTGCACATAATTTCTAATTTTTGTAAGAAATGGTTTGGCCATTAGGTGGCGTAAGACTTAATTACGGCTTCTGTTGTATTTGCAGCAAAATATAAGCTTTTAAAATCTGGATTTAAAAAAAAGTCGTTTGTTGACCGATACTACTCATGTCGACAAATCTTTTAGGAAAATTGTCTTTTTGAAAAAATGCATGGTTTCTACGCCAGGGGCGTAGATGCATATCTTATTTTGGTCAATATCTGGCAAAACGGTCTCACAGAGCCCGATTATATGTCCTCCCTCAAATTCGCTCAACTTTTTGTATGGGCTAAGATCAGACCTCAGGGCATGCATACAGTCCGTGGATGTTAATGCAACCGCAATCAGCAGTAGCAATTGTCTTTGAGTGCGAACTTTGCTTTTGATACACCCTCCTTGATGTTCACTGCCAATTCACCGTTATTTGCATATTCGTCACTGATGTACTTTAATGCGACGTTTCATCAAGGTCAAACGACATTCGCGAAGTGTTACGCTTCTTCTTTCGCATAATAGTCTACTTAGGTTTTTATTTCCAGCATTGGAATATGGTTTCTGTGTAGAAATCTTTAATTCCGTTAAAAGTAAATGATTTTAACTTTCGCATTCCTGAAAGAGAAACTATTTTTTATTTATACATAATTTCATTTCAGTGTATTGCATTGACTCCAGTCTTAGCGATCGCTTGTTCACATCAATCTGTTGCCTGCCAAATTCTTCTATCTGGGAAAGTCATATCCAATGTGTCAAAAGCCTTTTACATTGCAGTTTTGATCTCTACATGAACTGCCATGCTTTGATAACCGGTAAAAGTGGAAATATTTTCTTCGTTTTAAATCCGGTGTTGAGGGCCTGTGCAATAATAATTACCTGCCGCGGTCCTACGACTTCTAGTAAGTTGCCATACCTTCATACTGCCTACTGTCATCGTTACGGAAGACACTTTTCATTTTCATCGAAATAGGACTTGGAAATTTCAATTTTTCGTTCATTCTTTTCAAGTTCAGAGCATATAGTACCGCAGTGATTCTTTAATTAGGTGCGGTAAAATCATGATTTAATAATTTCTTTGTAATATCCCAAACGCAGGGCATGTCCTTCTTTGGGTGATAAACAGGTTTTTCAGCTATTGCTGAGACGTTCAGTATCCTTATACAGGGTGACTGTAAACTCCTTCAAAAAACTAGAGGGATGATACTGCACATCAAGACAAAAAATATTTGCAAAGGAACCTAGGGCCACATTCCACTTCAAGTGCCAGAAAAGAGTAAAGATACTTATCAACGTTTAGCCTTCAACAGTGAAAACAAAGAGACATAACTAATTTATGAGTTGCAAAACTCCAATCGCATCAGAGAAAGACTAAAAACAGTTACTCAAACTCTCGTCCAAAGGCGTCGTTCAACAGCCCACACCGGGGAATGAAGGACTGTAGCACCCTCTCGTAGAATCCCGATGTGGTGTTGATCTTGTCCGCAGCAACAGCGATTCGCGCAAAGAGATCTTCTAGCCAAGGAGTCCACGGGTGTCTCGTACACCAATGTTTTCATGTGCCACAAGAAGATGTCCAGTGAATTAAGGTCCGGGGAGCGTGGAGGCCAAGCCCCAGGTCCACTGCGTCCAATCCACCGGCGGCAATATGTTGCATTTATGGAGTATTGGACCTCGGTGGCTAAGTGTGCTAGAGCATCATTATGCATAAACCACGTGTCTCTCCGTGTGGTGAGCGGAACATCCTGCAACAGACCGGGAAACACTATCTCCGGGAACACATGGAACGCTGCGCCAGTCAGACGTATACGTCAATTCTTATTCGCACGGTGATATCCCTGAGTGTGTTCGCTGTGTTTTGAAATGTTTGCTCCTCATCGTGTACGCACGTGTTCAGTCATCTGATTTGCATCTTTTGATTCTCATGCACTGGTTGGAACTCCGTGTGCCTTCTGGATGATTTTCGAACATGCCCTTTTCTGGCATTAGGAGTGGAATGCGGCCATAGGTTACATTGCAAATATTATTCGTCTTGATGAGTACTATCACCCCTCTTGTTTTTTGAAGGAGTTTACAATCACCCAGTATAGTACGCAATTTCTTCGCAGCTCACTATTCAATAGAAATACGAAGCGATTTGGTACAGTGTTTACAAAAACAAACTTATTATCTTTGTGTCAATTAAGCTACTTGCTGATACTTCATGAATTACCCATTGTTCCAGTTTTGGGACTATTTCTATAGTTACACTCCTCCTCGTGGTAATTGTGCGATGAGCGGAAAGTTTATTATCAATTTCTTTGCAAATTTAGAGTCGGACTCAACTATTGGCAATTTTTCTAAATCACAAACTGCCGAAGGTCGTCAAACACGGGGCTTGGCTTTCAACATCCTGTCACTCGGACAAAACTATGCGAACCAATCTCGTCATGTTTATGTCTTTGCCGTTTGCATCACATATAATAAATTCATAACCTACATGCCGCAGCGGAGACAGTCCGATCTCTTTCAGTCTTACTTGAAAATTTCAAAGTACTTTGTTAAGGTTCTGGAAATGATAACTATTCCTCTGCGGCATTTTTCCACCAGAAATATTTTATTTTCTATGAATTCAAATATTACAGTTTTCTTAAATGCCTAATGCCAGACAGCTCTCAGTAATATCTGAAAAATAAAACTTATATTAAAAAGAAATTGGTATTAACTTTGTGAGGGCTAGAACTAGGTTTGAATCCTTGGTTCAGGTCTTGAGGGCCTATAAGAAACGGGATAACCGTCGTAGAGGTTGCCTTAGACTTTCACAATGCTATCATTCTATGGTCACTGGGCTCATGGGACGATGAAAGTGAGTTGGTTTTCCGCCACTTGGAAGTCAACTGCAGTTTTTCAATGCTTATGAGGCAACTTATAGAACCAGATATTATCAGGTGGTGACGTGATATCTGCATTGAACATATGGCATACTGCCAATACTCAATCCTCAGATCCAGGGTCACTAACAAGAACCACATTAGACTGTCTGTACGAACTTGTTTTCGCTGCCATATATTATCCGGTCAATATTTGATCACCAGTCGCGTCTCTTTTGTTATCGCTTGATAAATATTGTTATTGTGAAATCTAAATAAAACTTCGATCAATTGTAAATATTTTACCCTTTGGCCATATGTTAATACTTTGAATTATTGTAAATGTGTTGTGCTTTTCTTTTGTTGATAACTTAATTCCACTTGTCTTCACTTTGTATTGTGAGATACCTTTACAATTGTAGATTAAATTATACCCTTTTATAATATTATGACATAAAACTTTGTTGGTGTTATCATCACCCAAGTTTGAATTTCATCTTGTTATGTACTGCAGAATGCCTCATTTGTTGTAATTGTACATCACAGGGAATACTCTTAATTTACTGTAAGTATTCATATCTTGGCAACATCCTAATACTTCGAATTATTGCAAATGTATTGTATATGATACTTTTGTTCGGAATTTAATATACCTTCCTCTGCATATTTTCATTTCGTTTCGTGATATGCTGCTATGACAGTATGTTTAGTTGTGCTTCTAGACAAATATTGGCATTAAGACATATAACTTGCTGGTATTATTATTATTCTAATTTGAACACTACGGTGTTTTTATGCAGAATGACTTCTTTGTTTTACTTGTATCGCATTTGGATAATTTTTTTTAATTGTAAATATTTATATTTTAGCAAAATATTTATACTTTGAATTATCATAAATTTGTTGTATATTATACATCTTTTGCCAGTTTAATACAACTTCTTGTGAAAGTTTTCACTTGAATTCATGAGATACGTTTATCATAAACATTTAATTATACAATTTTATGTTTGTCATTACAACTTATTGGATTGCTTTCCACTCCCTACTCTTGGGAGGGTTTTATTTTGTGTAATTACATGATTGTCTTTTCTATTACTCCATTTGTGATCGTAATATTCAGCGAATCACATTTAATATATTTATTTATTATTGATTATGTTATCTTTGAATTGTTCTCCTCCATCTTTTGGATTATCTTGCCTATGGTTTTGTTTTGATTTTACACATTTGTTTTGTTATCTGCTCCCAAATGTCGGGGCAAATTTATTCATTGTATGCACTTACCTCTAGTGCTCCTGCTATAGGCCATTAGCTAGTAATCCTTTTAACACACAGAATTACACTTCATAAATATTTTATTTTTAGATAAGTAAAATAAAAGAAATCTCCCACGGCTATCTCTGTAGATAGTGCATGGGATTACTAAATATGATACAAAATACTGTGCATACGAAATACCAATGGTTTTGAAGGCAATCTTGTCAGTATTAATTTCAGCATAAGTAAAATTTTTATTCTCATTGTCGAAAACATAGCACACAATATGAATGGAAACCGGAAAAAAAGAAATTTGGGCTGCAGGAGGAAGAAAACTTGAAAGATAATTTTTTAAAACTTGAAAGATAATTTTTTACACTATTTTGTCTGTCTGTGTTTTTCAAGTTATGCTCAAAATGCTTCTTTTTGAATATATCTAATACATGTATATTAAAACATATATAAAAAATAGAACTTTGGAAGTATTTTCCATGATTGTTAAATTTTTGTTCTCTATGAAAGCCATTCTTTTAATAGTCTAATAAACCTAGCGTGACAACTGAATTCAAATTTTCATCTTATACTACAATTATACGAAATTAATCAAAGAAAAATAATTGTAATCGGCAAGGTAAATCTGATGTACATTCAGAAATGAAAATGGTGCCGTCACCAAAAACATGATATTCCTTCTGGAACAACGAACAGTTTAAACGGCAGGGAAAGAGATTGAAACAGCTAGAACTACATCTTTATGCGAAACAATTTCAAAAATACATAAGACGAATTGAGCAGTAGTTTTAGTTCTAAGAATTAAGCGAGAAAGAAACAGTGCTTTAACATCGTATAAAAGTCGCTTAAACATTTACTTCGAACACCCATAGAGGAAGAAACGACTGGTCTGCTGCAGAAGGATAGTTTTGCTGACTATAAACCTACCTCTCAAGTTAACATTCCTGTAATCTATATATATCCGCTATGGGAGAGCAAAGAACAATATATTCTTCAAATAATGCAGAACGTTTCTGGAAAAAGGCGCATGTGAGACATTACCTGCTTAGATTCTGCGAGAAGTCATGTATGTATACGGCGGCGCAGAGATCCTAAATCTGGCTTATTCGTCCGACATGCAACCGGTTCGAATCGTGATGAGGCATGGAGTTTTTGTTTGAATTACTGCACTGGATCTGTCTTTTTCCTGGTACAGGGCTTAATAAATTAGTGACGGGCGACTTCTCATATCCCATCGAGATGTACACTGTGGTTGTTTAATCTCCCTTCACCCAAAAAACATAATTTTTCCATCGCCTAAAGTTTTCAAAATACAGAATATTTATACTCTTTCTTACTTCATCTTCGGGTCACCGAGAGCGTGAAGCTCATATTTATATTTATAAGATTATGATCGATCACCAAAAAATATATATATAAACCACTTTTTCGACAAAATGTTTTTCGCATTGAAGAATAATACCTTACTGGCATTTTTGTCTTAAAAATTTGCAGGGATTTCCATGGCACGATTGTAATTCATATCATATCTCTTTAGTATCTACTTAATAATTCATATCATATCTATTTGATATCTACTAGTAATTCATATCATATCTCTTTTGATATCTACTCAATTGAGCAGATGTTAAAAGAGATATGAAAATGATTTTTTCAAAGGAGATATGAAAATAAGTTTTTTAGATGGATATCCTGGGTTACGTGGAAAATATTCTGTAAACAGACTGAGGTTCGTAAAGCACATTTTTTGGTGCTGAGAGGAGGCATAAAAATGATATTTACCTGTGAGTGTTAAGAAATGTAAGCAAATGATCAACATTGTTTGATAATTATTATATTCGGAATCTGAAGAACCGCGTATATGTCATACGTAAAGCAAAACGATCATTCGTGGATACAATTTATTTATTAATTTTGCCGTTTTTTACGATCAATAACTTTATTCTATGTGGTTTGAAAATATTTGGTGTTGCCGGTATGCATTCAAAAAGCGAACACCGTTCGAAACTTTGAAATCACGATTTAATTATAAAATGCATTTACTCGTGTATTTTTCTTCTTCTTTGGATTAAAGATGATGGGTGCTAAACTTTCCGTTAAGTTCTTTGGGACGTTTAGCACATGAGTGTGTTCTTGATAAATTGACTATCCTTATATTCGATTTCACGCTTTAAAAAGAAAAGAAAGCCTGCTTCTCTTACTTTAGGAGAAGGAGAAAACTTACAAAGAAACTCGAAAACAATCATTTCCCACTTGCAGGCCTATGTCGTACTAGTATATTTTGCTAGATCGGACAGTGTGATTATTATTTAAATATATACGATTGCAATATTCAGTTGCAGAACTGCCATCTACTTTAAAATGTGTACTTAATATTATTTTCAAAACAGAAAAATTCTAATGCGTAAAACATAGTTTAAAATCCGAAACACCACGTAATATCTCCAGCCGATGGAAAGATGAACACTACAGAGAACAAAAATTATTAGGCTTTAAATTTATTAATTAGGTGAACAACCAATTAGTACTGCCGTCATAATATTCTGGTTCAAAAAAAAAATTAAATCTTTTACCAAATCGTCGTTGCTCAGAGAACAATCTTTAATAGAGGAATATCTGTGTCAATATAAAAAAAATCTTTAAATATTTTGCTTATACACGAAACCTTAAATTTTTAAACTCAGTTTTCAGTATAGAGGAATGTCTGTGTCAATATAAAAATATATATATATATTTTGCTTATAGACGAAATCTTAATTTTTAAACTCAGTTTTCAGTTTTAAATTATTATTAAAATAAATTAATTTAATCTTCTTTGTTTTGAATCTTTGACTTTCCAAAGGCATAAGTTTTGCCCTTTGATTGTCAATCTTCAAAATAACGTTTTCCCAAAAATGTTTTTCTAGTAGAAGTCACACATGTTGGATTCTAAACATAATCAAAAGTAAACACATTTCCCTGATTTGTGAGGTCCTAAGCATGCAGTGTTTTGGGCGCGGATTTCTCCTCAGATAGCTGATTCGTCTCGTCGTGATCCAAATCCGACTTTCCAAGAAAAGAAAGACGTTGTTCAACGGTTGCTTCTTAAATGGATATGAAGTCTCATGAGTGATAGAGCTTCGAAAAGTAATTTTGCTGCTGGAGCTCAGAACGTGAAATCCAGCGTGTGTTCCAGCTGTTTAAGTGCTCACCCACTACAGCGACGTCATTTGCACAATAATTTGGCGTAAGATCTGGTCAGAGATAGGCATTTATTTCTACTACGGGTACATAATTGATAACTCTCAAAATCCTTCTTAATAGGTATTTTTTACAGTTATGTGTTTTTTAATACATGTTCCTTGAAAGAGGTAGAATCGATGTGCCGGTGTATTTATTTCACATGTGTCTGTAAGTAAATAAATGTCCGTGAATGAATACATTTATAGTAGGTTTACGAAAACCAGCTTTAAAATAAGGTTATTTTAATATCTTCCTCGTTATTCTTAACGACGGATGATATATGATTGTAAAACTGGATTTTAGATGTGTTTCATGTATAAAAGAATTTATGTCCTTTACGTGACAATTTATATTCCCTTAAGGTTATTGAAAACTTAAAAATAAAATCAAGAGCTTTCCCCATTAGATTTTAATATTATTGACCACTTTAACTACAAATCAGAAGCTTTTCCCATTCTGACAAAAACACTCTACGAACCGAAGCCAATCCTCGGGTTATATATTTATATATATATACACTGCCGGACAATTGCTAAGGACGGATGACAATAGTAACGATAGCAGCCATAAAATGGAAGGCAAGAAAATGTGGAAATTAGCATAAGTGCGGGATACAGTAAGACGTATTGTGCGTATGCAAATTTTGGATTGCCGAACTTGTTCGTGACGTCATAGCGCTAATAAGAGATATAAAGGATTTGACGCGTATTGACCGTTGTTGTTCAAACGCAAAGTTGAAAGGGAAAGAATCAATTGACGAACTTGCAATTTTCAGTATGTCTTCCCGACATCACCTAGGTGATTTTACGCGTGGCCGTATTATTGGCAAGATTGAAGAAGGGCGAAAAATAACAGATGTTGCCAGGGAGTTCGACGTCACTCACAGTGTTGTTTCAAGGCTTTGGAAATCATTTCAAACAAATGGAGAGTGTAACAAACGTCACGGGGAGGTCGTGTTTGCAGTATGACACCTGCAGAAGATCGGTACATAGTGCTATCAACAGAAAGACACCGGCGCAGCACAGCTAGTGAGGTAGCAAATCAGTTTATGGCTGCTACTGGCAAGCGGATCTCCCGAAAAACTGTCGCCAGCCGTTTGCATGAAGGAGGACTATACGCCCGCCGTCCTGTTGTGTGACCATGGTAACGCCGGCGTCCAAAGGGAAACTGGCATGTATATGATAGCTTTTTCACGTTTAGTTGGTTATGAAAATCTAAGAAAGTACTTGTGTGAACGGGCGATCTGCATAACGAAATAATGCTGTATTTTATAGCATTCCATTTTTTGTTTTTCTGCTTAAAGGGAATTCTTCTGCTTTATACCAATGCTTTACTGAGAGAAGGATTTAGGAGGCTGGACCTCCCTTGCCTCCTCTGAACGCCCGCCCCTGGTAGACGCTGACCCTGACTTTTGGATGTCGTATGTAAGTGCGTACTAAGTACACTCAGAAGTGTGGATATTGTGCCATTCGTGATTTTGTGTTTGTCAGGTTAATTTTTGACTCCAGTGTACAGAGATTACTATACACACTAAGTTTACATACAATTGAATCTCTACATTCTCAATTCTATTTCAGTAGTGGTGACTAGTAGGTTTACTTTTTAATGCAACTGGAAGAAACAGGACCCTTGTAAGATTTCTGTAGCAAAGCTTGTCAGCAGACGAAATAAAAATAATTCGCATTTATTATGACGTGATAATCAACATCCTCATTAAATGATCCACCACTATTTTTACTCATCGTAGAGAATAGTAAGGAATTTTCAGGTGGGTGCGGTAGAACAACATTTCTATTCCAGAATAAGCGATTTGTATCACCCTTACTTTGATGGGAATCAACGATGAATAAATAACTCCGTTTTCTATTAAACGCTTTAAATATAATTTTTATCTTTGTGAATTTACTGCATATATGTTTTTAAGAAGAAATTATTTTAGTTCTTCAAAATTCCTTTTGAAACACACATTTTCTATTTTGGTTTTAATTTCCTATTGCTTTTAGTGTTCCAAAATTCCTTTTGTTTTAAACAAATCTCCACCTTTAACAAATCAAAAGCATACAAAGAGAGACCACACATTTTTGCCAGTTGAAAAGTTAATGTTCAGTGTTTTGACAGATTTTTTCGATTTAGAGTATATTTCCACTTTAACCGCAAGATAAAGTATCTCCCTTAAAATCTACAACGTGTTAATTACTATTAAAGACATGCGCTAGGAACTAGCAAATGTAAGAAATATTGGCCGCACCGGTGGCGCAGTGGTCTAAGCGATGGCATCTGATCATTCGTCCGAAAGTGGTCCGGGTTCGAATCCCGGTGAGGTATGTATGTTGTGTTTGTCTTACGGCACTGGATCTCTCCCTTCCCTGAAACCAGTGACCCTAAATTAGGGTCGGGCGACTGCTTATAGCACATTGAATTGCTCACGGTGGTCGTTAACTTAACCAAAAAAAAAATAAATAAATATTGACCATGTGGAATGTGTTAACTGGCCATCCCAGCTTCCTATATCAGTCGTCCGTCTTAAACCATCTGTCAGCATCATTGATTAATACTTTACTAACAATCATACGAATTCCATTAGCATGCTTGTTGTAGTAATTCTAAGTGTACCAAAACACAACGGAAGCGTTTCCTTTGTTATTTCCCGGTTTCGTAGTATATCGATAACCGGTTACCACCCACAGATCTGCAAATAGTCTCCTCTCTTTTATGCCGCCGACTGGTTCCAACGATGCAGCAGATTCAACGCCATGGAAAATATCTTCATTCTGCCAACCTTAAACTTATAAATTCCTAGTGCGGAATCAAATATTCCAATTGGAGATGTATGTATTCATTTATATTAGAACAAAGGGCCACCTAGACGAATATATCATTATATTTGTATGTGGTTAAAGACATTGTCTCTGCCATTGAAAACACCGAGGCATTAACGAGGTGCGAAAGTTAAAAAAATAGGTTTCATAGTACTCTGCACGATAAACATATTTTTATCCACATGAAAAGATAAGAAACCCTTTCCATAAAATTTTGAATCTTTAGGTTATTTAAATGTTTGGTTTTATTGTTTTATCGCATTCTGGTATTCCATATTCAAGATTATGCTTGCTCTTGACGAAGTCACATTTCTAGTACAAAACGGTTAATTACCGCAACTAAACCAACCACAAGTTGGTCTCCACAGCAAACCAAAGGTACAAGTTAGTCTCCATTTAGGTTTTTAAAATATGAAAAAAAAAACTATTAGGAATACGAATAACAACTAAAAAAACATTGTTTTTTTTAATTTTCATCATGAGAGTTATAAATTAACAAACAATAAACAGTTTCAAATATTGGATTTGGATATTTGTGATCATCCAAGGAGCCGTGGAGTAAAGTTATTCCCATAAATTTGTAGTACACTCATGCTTTGTACAGTCCTTATGAGTCTGTTTTTGACTTTTATTCCTGGTTCTTTCAGCAACGCAACATAATCTCTTATATGGTTTTTGCATTTTGGAATTGGGAATATCATTCGGAATAAAGAAACATTTAAAAATTATGCCTTAATTTAATGTGAATAAAATTAAATGTAAATCAATATCTTATCATTACTACATTTTGATTTCTTCAAGATTGTTACGAGGCAGTTTTTATATGAAGTTGAAAATTTCGGAAAATTGTTCTGAATATTAAGATGAAAAGTTGCTTAACTGATTTTGATATATTTACCGATCATTCTTTCTGTAGTATTTTGTTTGGAAAATAATTTATAAATAATATATCTTTATTATAAATTGGGTAAGGAATTTTTTTATCCACATACATCCTTAGAGCGTTCATTTCACACTACAAAATAGAGAAAAAGTACATCGACCGATAGTATCAGTGGAAGTGTTCGATATATGTGTGAAAACTTTGAGGTTTTTGATAATAAGCCGAAGAATGCGCAGTTTTCAATTTCCAGAAGTGAATGACCAATAGATGTACGGAATCTTTGTTCCATATAAGAGCTAGTAACTAATAATATTTATTAAAATGTTCGATATATTGGTAGAAACCATTATGTTTAAATAATAAATCGAACAGTTCTTAATTTTCTATCTGTTGCGGTGAATGGGCAATCGATTTGTAACATTTCTATTTTAATATAACAGGGATACTCACCAATTCATCAAGTAACGTAATATTTGTTCAAACGCTTGATGTACCGGCCGAAAACTCAATGCCTTTTCGATGCATGTGTGTGAATCTCGATGTTTGGATAAGTGTCTCGTGCCAAGTCTGGGGTCCCTCGGTGCCTTATCTGAAGTTTCGGAGGCTAATTAGATAACATAAACATTAACAAACTGCTTGTTCATTTGAAATGCATGTCGAACCTTTCGTGAAAAGACACAGCTGTAAAAGAAATGTTTCAAGATAATAGTGTACGTGAATATCATGGGGTCATGGTCGAGATACCGTCCTCTTCTGCACCCATGTAAAGCATTTCTTCGGGATGTTTTGCGGGTTACATCAGTTCGTGACATGGCTACCCCAAACGAAGGTATAATTACAAAGATCTTCCTTTTCAAGTTTTTTTCACGTAATTTATTGATCGTATAGTTTGGTAATTAATTGATTTATTATTCCAGATAAACAGCTTTGCAATTATAAAGAAACCAAACGTTTCCGTCCTAATAGATGTTTCGGAGTGCGGACGTAATAAGCTTTCCTAAAGATCATTTTAATTGGCCAAACAAAACAGTTAGTAAATGAGATTCCCACGCGCTACATCTTTCACAAATACTAAGAGATGGCAGCACAACAGAGCTACTTCTAAATGGTGGAGAGTGGGCCAGAGTTGAAAGTATAACCATTGTTTCAGTTACTTCTACTTGTGTCATACCAAAACAAGCAAAAAGAAGCTTTTTCTCAAAGTTCTGGAAAAACGTGTAGTGCAGAGACGTACAATTTACTCGACTTTTTGAAAATAAGAATATTAAAATATAACATTCAAATTAAGAATTCACATCAGCATGATCAGTAAGAATTTGGAAGCTGTGAATCCGTTGATTGGTGCAAATATCACATGAATGGTAATTCCGATAATATCCGAGAACTTGAAAATGTTGGCGTCCTGACGCTAGAACCAAACCCGCGACTCCCGTATACTCGGAAGCTATTTGGGAGACGCGGGTTAAATTTCCACTCCAGAACGATGAAATTTTCAAGTTTTCGGATTGTATCTCACTTATCATTCATGTCATATTAACACCAAAAAAAAAAAAAGAATTCAGCTTCTAAATTTGTATTGTACAATGATGTAATCCCGTTTTTCATTCATTGATGATCATTATATTCTGTTTGGTTAATCCAGGTACACTGCCTGACAGAGAAAATGCCACACCATGAAGACGTGAAGGCAGCGTCATGCAAATTGCAGGTTGCGTGCACATGTAGAAGTTATGCAAATGATTGCATTTGCAGGCCAATCGCTCCAGCAGCGCGCGGGATATAAGCGGACAAACAACCCGTTAGGCTAACAATGAAGACATGTTACTTCCGTGAGAAGTGAGTGATTCTGCTGTAACCGTGTCTGGAGAACGAACAGGAGGTGCCAATGCCGTTAAGGTGCCGTCGTACGCGATTTCGTCAAACTGATGAGTTCACGAGAGGTTTAATCGTAGGCCTGCATACAGCCGGATGGACCTTGCGTCATATTGCGGAAAAAACGCAAAATGATGCCACAACCGTCGGTCGCACTTGGAGACTGGTCCCAAGAAAGATTTGTGCAACGGAAACGGACGTCCGGTCGCACCGGTCGTCGCATCTGACGTCATGCCGTTGCGTACACACAAGCGACAACAGACGACATTTTGCGAAGTGTACAGGAAGGCTTGGATGCTCCGATATCGACGCGGAGAATGCCGCACCGATTTACTGTGTCTGGTTTGCTGTCCAGCCGTCCGTTGCAAAGGCTACCCTTCACAGGAAGCCGTCGTCGTCGTCACCACTTCGCGCGGTGTCTCTCCCGAGCTACGTGGTGTGCCAAATAGAACAGCTTGGTGTTCCACGACGAATCGCGGTTCTCTTTCACCACGGATGATCGCCGTGTGAGAATCTAAAGGCGACATACTCGACGAGCTAATTCCTCCGCTATTGTAGACCGCTAACTGCCCGGCAGCTTGTAACCATGCTCTGGGGTGCTATCAGCACCAACAGCCGCTCACAAGTGTTACGCATTACGGGCATATTCCTTTCCCTCGAACCAGTAGACCTAATTTAGGGACAGGCGACTACTTATGGGCCATTGAGTTTCTCACGGTGGTCGTTAAACACTTAATAAAAAAAGCTCGTCCGTATAGTTATGAAACAATCGGGAACGTCCTTTATAATAATAAATATTTTTATTTAAAGTACCCTGATACTCTATCTCGAAAACTCACATAAATTTTTATCTCGATTGTGTTTCATTCTTGGAACCATCAACTCATGCTGTTGTTCCATTGTAAACAAAATGATCGGCGCAACAAACAGACTAGTTCTTCTCATTTTAAAGCAATGTCTTCTGGATGTGTGAACTGCTTTGCTTTTAACACGGCACACGTCTGTTGCTAAAGTAATGACTCCCATTTCATTAATTCATGGTAACGTTTGCTCCAATTTTTATGTTTTATGAATTTTTGCCAAAAAGCATGGGAAAATGCAAGTATGGATATACGCAAGTTATGTATTTGCTTATTTAAGGAGTTTGGAAAACATCTTTCTTCAAAGACAATATATTCTTTATCGATGAACTTGGCTCATTTAAGGACTTTGACAATCCTCCTGCTTAAAAGATAATGTAGCCTTCATAGTTGAATATTGGTTCATATAAGGAGCCTGGTAAACATCCTGCTTAACAGACAATATAATATTCATAGATGCATATTGGGTCAATTAAGGAGAACGGAAATCACCCTGCTTAACAGAAAATATAGCCTTCATAGATGTAAATTTGCTAATTTAAGGAGTCTGACAAACATCCTGATTAACAGACAATATAGCTTTCATAGCTGTACATTGGCTTATTTAAGGAATCTGACAAACATTGGGCTTAACAGACAATATAGCCTAGTAGACGGGAGTGAAAGGTATCGGTATTCAGGACGGGAAAATATTACAGATATGATATTTTGCAGAAAGAAAAAAATATTAAGACACACTTTAACAAACGACAAAATAATAAAAAATATACGATATATTTGCAGAAAACCCTATGGATAAAGAACTTTTGTGAATCCGTCAACTATTGTTGATTGCTATCTCATTGAGAAGAGCCAAATAATGTTTTGTACGTAGTGGATGATTGATTATACAAAGTAGAACAACACGTTTAAAATAGAATCTGGCCTTCAAAAATATTGCACTTCAAGTTAAAAATGACATCAGTGCATGCCGAATGTTTATTCATTAGGAGTTTCTACCTATATGTCATTAGTTGGTGTTGCGGAAGAAATAACCTTTGGGAGATTTAGTTAAACGATTTGCAATACCAATTTGTTCTTCTGTGGATTTTCTTTACTACATATCAACCGTGCCGCAGATACAGTACATTGTTTCCTGTAATTAATATATCGTATAACTGTGTAATACAGCAGAATGAAAGCATACGCATTCCTCAAGGGAAATGAAGCGACATATTCATTTTACAGTAATTTGCAAAAGTTTAATACGACCTATTGGTATTCTGAGATTTCTGCCAATTATGTCAGCTACTCTCTGTATTACTGAACTTCTTGTAGATGTTGCATCATCCTGCAGCGGCAGCTGTTGATCGAGTAGGGGGAAGTGTGCGAGCGTCATTTTACATCTGATTTTCATGTTAAGAGGTTTTGTACGTATTTTCTATTTAGCAAAATATGGGCAAAGAAGCGCAATTTAGTGTTACTCAAAGGGCACAAATAGTGACTTTATATTATGAAGGATACTCCTAACGTGATATAAGAGCAAAGGTGAATGTGAGTACGGCTGCTATTCATAATACCATCATGAAATATCGACATACAGGGGAATTTAGCGACCGAAAGATAAGTGGACGTACAAGGAAAATAACCCCAGGTGAATACCATATGGCGAATAGTTGCACGTACTTGAAGGAGCTCGTGCAAGAAAATCAAAGGCTTTCCACATTCAAAAAGGTCTGACATTAATATCAACATTGTTTCCTCACGTATTGGCAAAATATTTCGGATAAGAGTCTTATGAACATGCATATAAACCTAGACTTAACTCTGTCATGAGAAAGAATACTTAAACTTGCGAAGCGTCATGAATCGTGGACTGCTCAAAATTGGGGTCAAGTTCTTTTTTCCGATGAATCAACTATGCGTCAATTTGAATCACGTGATGCACATGTTCGACGGCCAAAAAGCAAAAGGTTTGATGAAAAAATAAACCGTGAGCACCTTGAAACATTCACATAGACAGATGATTTGTCTAGACGGATGTCTCAAGGTGCTCACGGTGTATGTCAGCATCTGGTAGAGAGAATTTGTCAAAGCGGATGGCTCAAGGTGCTGAAGTGCTATGTCAGGATCTGGTACTGCTTCACTTTTCCTCTTGCCATCAGGCACTACCATTACTGTTATTTTTATGTGGAAATGTTACGTGAGAATCTGTTAACTCATGTGCAACTGTACAGATGCACAAACTTTATGCATGGTAGTGCACAATGCCACAACTCAAAGACAGTAGAGGTCTTCTTGTAGAGAAAAAAACATAACTATGCTTGACTGGCTTTGTGATAGTCCCGACTTTAACCACATCGAAAATTTGTGGACCTTTTTTAAAAGACAAGGTCGCAGAAAAACCGCCATCAAATTCGTAAGCTTTGATCGACGCAATAAAGTACGTGTTGTGCAAAGACAATTCAAGTGACTCCTGCAAATGCGTCATTGACAGCATGCCGAATCGTATTCTGTCCGTTATAAAAAGTACAGGCGGCCTCATAAAGTAAAAGTTCAGATTTTGGTCTTTCTGTGTTCTAAGAAACGTAAGTATTTTTCTGTGGTGTCATTTTTTCCAAATATCTCCGACTAGTAATTGGTTGTTTCTTTGAAAATCTTAATCTTTAATAAATTGATATATGCTTTTAGAGTTCGGCAAATGATTGTATTAAGAAGCCATGCAACTCACTTTATTAGGATGATACCGAGTGCCCGGATTGTTCAGTTAATTAATGAGCTTTGTTAATAAAACGGTCTTCGTCGCGTTACAAAATTCACTGATTCTTAGTATTTAGGGAAGTAATTTAATAGCGACATTAATTTAAATAAATTATATTTTACAGGAAAGACGGGCACCAAACATAAGGTAATGTAAAAACGTGGTATATACATATGCGCATCTAAATTATTTATGATGAACCATATGCCGATGTAGATGTATATCTGCTTGTACGACAACGGCAGCAAGTCTAAGTATACTATAGACTGATTTGAATTACGTCTCGACAGGAATGACTAGCCATTCATCTTGTAAATCTCCTGACAGAGGGGAGAGCGAAGACGGTCGTTGTGGTGGATATCTATACTCCAGTTCTTCCCATACGTGTTCTATGCGATTAAGAGTAAGAATATTAGCAGCATATTCTACCAATACAACCTCATTTTCAAGAAACCAGTTCTTCACATGCCGTGAAGTATGACAAGGAGCCCCATCGTGTTTGAAGTGACAACGGTCATTTCCATAATAATGGCACAGTGTTGGTAAGGCAGAATTTTGTAGAGCATCGAGGTATCCTCCAGAGTTCACGGTTTGTTGAAAAACAATGATACATCATAGTATCATCCACGAAAATCAACTCCATACCGTAATGGAGCTACCGCGGGACTTAACATTTGGAAGAACACCGTCCGAAGAAAATCTTTTGTGGGGTTGTTTCCAAATCCAAATATGCACATCAGATTGAAGAAGTGAAAAGCCTGACTCATTGTTTCAAAGAACAACATTCCTGTCTCCCACAATATAGGAATGACGGGCGACACCCCTGTAAAAACGGTGGTTCCTGTTTACGGCAGTAATGTGTGCAGTAACGTGTGGCTTAGATCTACCATAATTACTTACATTGTGAAACTCTATGCAAATAGCTATGGCACTAACCAAGGCATTACAAGCAGTTCCTTCTTCAGCAGTGACATAAGTGGCAGAGGAAACATGTTAATAATTATAATGTATTTCCATGTATTACGAGAATATTTCTTCAAAAATCAAAATGTGCAATACATATGTTTACAGGGTCATAGCTTGAGAGGAGCCAGAGGTGCAAATCTTCACTGTAAGGTTCTCATGTTCGGTCATTTTCAAATGTGTCCTTGTTCATTTGTCTCTTACTTTTATTCTTTTTTTATGTTTTAAATATCTATGCACCATTTGTGTTTCAGCTTTCAGTTTTCTCATCCACTGTGTTTAGTATCATCATCATTTTTTGTTTCACATACGAAGTGGTTTTGTTGTGAATTAGGATATATTAACAGTGATGTTTTGCATTGTCGTATAATTCCAAGAAACGGTGAGTGCAGTGCTTGACATTCAAAGGTTACTGTTTTAACGTCCTCTGCTAATCCAGGGAATCTGTATTTGTACTGTGAAGTTCAGTTGTAAGAAAAAGAGCTCCAGTTCTATTAACTGATCTTGTAGCACACTATAAAAAGCATCTTGTCTATTTGTTTAAAATGGGTATTGTTTACTAGCTATGGTCAAATCTGCAATTTAGTATACTGGTCGAGCCCTAAAACAAGAAAAGAGAATTAGATGAACTTTTGATAAATGTATCTAATTCGTAACCCATATCGTTGTTGTTTATAGTGCAAAGTTTTTGGATATGAACACTGTCATAATTATAGGTGGGTTATTAATAATTCAAAGACGAATATCTTAATAATGTAGTTATATTGAACATCCTTTTAAACGTGGTTCAGTTATGAATACCCCTCCGATTACATAACCTACACTATTCCAGAAAAATATGCTACAACTTTCGTAAACAGCTTTGTATAAGCTACGTAAATCTAGCGACTTCTTTAATTTTGCTACAAATTAAAAAGATTACATAATATGGTAAAAGCAAGCAAATCACAGCAAAATATACAGTTGCTATTCACAGTAAAATGCAATCTACGATTAAATCCCAAAAACTTAATTAAACCTAGTAAACGGAAAATAAAGTGATAATAACGGGTGGAATGACAAACCTGGTATTTTCTTTTTAAATTCATTTGCACAGCTGAATGCCACGAAGGATCCCATGGAAAATAAAAATGAACAAACTACAGAATTTTGTCAAACACAGAAAAAAATCTACGCTGACAAACCAGTTTACCAAAAAACTGAGCTTCTAAAAATCACAAATTTTCAATGCTTTCCTATGGCAGACACGACCAAGAGGGTAAACAAGCACGCGGAGGGATATCATAACAGAAATCTGCGGGTAAGGTGGACCTCAAGTAATGTTGCTTCCTATACTTCTAATGGGAAAACTTCTGTACGCCTTTTCTTCACAATGAATGCGTTCCCAAGGATCAAAATTTGAACATCTATTAAAATAGCTTCATTTTATAACTTGGGATACTTAATATTTTCTAAAACATAGCCATAATTGTGCAATCCAGCATTTGTTTGTCTACTGACGTCATTAAAGAACAGGTCGCGCCATTTTTTTTTCTGTTTTTAACAACATCAAAGGTAAAGTTATTGATTTTTAATATAATTATGGTTATGTTTTAGAAAATATTAAGTATTCCAAGTTATAGTATAAAGTTATTTTAATCAATGTTCAAATTTTCATATTTGGGAACGCATTAATTGTTAAGAAAATGTGTACAGACGTTTTTCCATTGAAAATATAGGAAGCAAAATTACTTGAGGTACAAGCTCTCGGCGTAACCTGGTTCCCGAGGAGCAAACGGAAGTCACGTTACCCGATCCTGGCAGTACTTGCACGTGAGTCTACTGTTCTGCATGTTGTTCTGTGCGCGTGATGACCGTTACATCTCGGCGTTCAGCAATGTGGCTTAGAAAAAAGTTGGATTCCGGAATGGGTACAATACTGTACGTATATCTCTATACATAAATGCTGACTACGCTGGTGCTCTGAGATTCAAGAACATATTGAAAAATTCTAAAAAGTGAAAGCTTAGAAACAAAACCCTTCACAAATGTTGGATTTTTTTAAGATTAGCAGGATATTTTTTGATATCAGACATTTAACTAAAGTCTAATCTGCATATAAAAAAATCCATTATAAAAATAATGAAAATAACGTTGCACAGTCTCTCGTAGATGCTGACTACGTTGATGCTCTGGGGTTCAGGCACCGAAATATTTAAGTTATCTATAATAATGTAACTTTCCTCCTCTAAAAAAAACCACGTATCTGTTAAAGCGCGTAATGAACATTTGTGATGCATATAATTATATGTCCATTCCAATTTTTAAAGCCTATTACTAATTAAATCGTTTAAGTTGGGATTTTTAATGCAATTTATTTGTACGCAAATAAATTTGACAGCGTAATCCCGGTCTGTAACAGACCTATACACCAAACGTTTTGTTTTATTCTGACAATAATTCTAGCTACTTTTTACAAATTTATGTAAAAAGTGTGCTCCATCTGCAATTAAAAAAATAGGAACACTAGAAATAAGACAGGGGCCGATCTAAGATTTTTGTAGGGGGCGAAGGCGGGGTAAGTATCGGGAATAACCGGAGATATTTCTGATATTTTCCCTCAAAATGAAAAAGTGTTTTTAGTATATCTTATACATTCTTCCAATTATTTGAGGAAAGTAATATACTTTTAAGTAATGCTTTTTTCACGAAAAAATATTTAATTTGTTTTTAAAACCTAACATATCGAAGGTATTCCTTGGTCCTGAGAGGAGGGCGCCCCCTCTGGATTCGCCCCTGAAATAAGATAAGTGGTGGAGAGGGGCAACATTTCTTGGCTGGCCAAACTTGTCATATCAAAATACCCAACACCGCCAGTTATATCGCCCCAAAATTGAAAAAAAAAAAAGAGAAGTCAAAAGTTTCGAGAAAGGCAAGCCACAGAGGTGGTGCCCAGCTCTCCTAAAAAAACAAAGAGAGCCGAAGGAACTCAGATCTCATAAAAAGATAGTTTGGACGCTGGACTACATTGAGTTTATTAAAGATCTACCCTTCCCCCCCCCAGATTAGCCAGCAAACTTCAAATAAGTCTTAAAAGTGAGAAACGCACACGCACCACAGTGCTGGTTTGGTTAGAAAAACGTTTTTTCTGCATGTAATTCGACTCGCAGCTTAACACTAAACAAATATATATATATAGGACCTGAAGATTTTAAACGGAGAGTAACGTAGCCGCTTCTCTCAGATAAAGACAAAGGTAAATACCACCCGTAAGCCACGTGTTCTCCGTAGTTAAAAAAGTAGATGATAATGGGTCAGTATTTTCATGCTGACAAAACATGTGACATACAAATACCCAACACCGACCTAATTAACTATTTGTTCACGTTGAGCTAATGAAAAAGTTCCAACACCCCCTATATATTAGTCAGTAAAAACCCACATCAAATAAGAGTTAAAAGTGATAAAACCAACTACGCCAGAGTGACCCATTCCTCCAGTTATTTTCCTTATAGAACACTTGGCTTTCGGGTGGTATTTACCTTTTCCTTTAGCCTAGAGAAGTGGCTACGCAGCAGCCACTTCTTCCAGCTGTCACCGCGCGCCCAGAACAACATGCACAACAGCAGAATCGCGTGCCAGTGGTGCCGGAATCGCGTCACATGACTTCCGCTTGCTCCTCGGGAAACAGGTTACTCCGATAAGCAATTCAGAACATTTAGAGACTTATTGACGTTACTAAACAAAATGTTGAAATGGTATTTCTAATATATAATTTTTAAAAGAATATACCGCAAGAAATTCTTGAATAGTCATTTTATCATACGTTTATGGTTTGTTGATCACAAGCGATTACAAAACACGCCGGTCTTACACGCATATCGAGTCAAAGAAGCTTAAATAAAAAACATTTTGATGCAAAAAATGAGAAGAAAAAATAGTTGCTACATTTTTCTACTTAAGCATGAAATACCAAACCAGTGATAAACTGTTGAAGTTACTTATACATATGTTTGAAACGTTGTTTTACCCTTGCATGAAATATGATATAGTTTATCTTTTAAAATATTTCCATATTAATCGTTGTAAGCATTGTGTTCCTGTTTCGGTGGATAAACAATTCATTTTACCGATACATGTTCCTAAAAAGCTTTTGTTTCTGCAGTAAATTATTACTAGGAAAATAAAAGATTTTACGCAAATTATTGTTCCGCCCTGAGTTAAAATTATTGAGTGTTAGCGATTGAACTGTTTGAAAAGAAACGTGATATATTTTTTAATGTAGTTGACTGACGTGCATGTATTTTTGACAAAAAGGTGAAATGTCTACACAGTTTTAGTTTTCCTCATATAATTTCAATGAGTTCACCACGGGTGGCGTGACATAAATTCGAATGGTACTGCGTTTCTTCCTATATGTTGAAGAACATTTTGGGAGTCACGGAGGCAACATCAGACAGTATCCGGGTAGGGCCTTCAACAACCTCTGCTAGTCGAGATATGTAACTTTGTCTTTGACGTATAGTAGATTACAGTTAATCCTGCAATCGGTTAACCGAAACGGCCATTTATTTTAGCCCTTTGATTGAGCCAAAAGTTTGAAGTCTCAGAATGTCGCAATTAACGGAAATCTACTGAATAATCAGAGTAAGAAGTAAAAAAGTGTCAAATACGTGGACATCGGAGGCCAAAGAATCGGAGTCACTCTTTTTGAGTCACATGTTGGGAACCTTTTTGAGGAAAAATCTTTTACCAAGTACTAGAAATGATGTGGCGCACAGTGTAGTTGGTAGTTGTAGCCGATCTTATACTCAGCAAACATTTCTGATACATCCAGGTACACAGCTCCGATTACAGAACTCTGACAAAAGAAGAACTGGAAAATGATGTTATGTATTTGTCAAGCCGTACAACAGCTTAATTTCGGACTACGGCGCTGGTAAGGCTGGAAATCATGAGACTTTTCTTAACCTAAATGTCACAATTATGTCGATTTATCAACGCCGGTATGCAGAACGTCGCCTCAGCACCGGAAACTAGCCTATTCAAGTAAGCACTTTTATCGTCATCTTCTGATAACATTTTCACAACGTAGTTGTAACAAAACTCGGAATCACGATGCTTCTTTTACTTGCTGCTGCTCATGCGCGCGGATGTTTCAGCAGCTTCCTCTAGTGGGGTAAGTTGAACTTTTTTCGACGGGTAGAGGAGCGACAAGAAATGGAAGTTTTTGGAAATCGACCAAACCAAAATCAAAGTTAAAGAAAAATAGCAGAAAAACTAAAGCATTTTTTTCTACTGTAAGTTTTTGCATTTTTATCAAATTAAGGCATTTTATCTAGTGTAAGTCTCATTTTTACCAAAACTGAAAAAGCATGAAACACTTTCGGGGTGCCCAGGACTTTCTGAAATGTTTATTTTTTATCACGCTAATCACGTTTATTCAGAGCAGTTGCGAGAACAATACAGGAAAACTGGAAAAAATTCTTCAATATGTAGAGAAAATATTTAACGCAAGTTTCGTACATCAATGTTCATATACCCATGCATTATAATCTTGAAAAATGTTTTTTCAAATTGCATAATTTTGAGTATTGCTTCAACATAGATTTGCAAAGGCATATAATACATACAAAGGATATCAATCGAGAAGAAATATGTTGATTTTTAAACTAAATCCATTTAAGATGAATTTGTTTGGCATATGTTTAAAATGAAGCTTTCTTCAGCCTACATGTAACTATTTCTGCACACATTCCAATAAAATAAACGTGCAACATATTAATCACTCTTCCGTTCCAAACATATTTTTATTCAAAGTTTTGCTTTATTGAATATTATCAGGCTAGTCAAATTTATGATGACCAGGTACTTTTACTTGCATCCTGTAAAAGTTAAATATATTTCGTTTCTGAAATGAGTGATGACAATTGCATTACAATTTAGTTGCCCTCTTTTCGTTAATGTATAAAAAACTTTTGTTTTTTTCCTAAAAATAATATTAGTGCTTCTTTTTTATTTTTGTAACGTACTTATAAAATTAATCGATTTTCGTGCATATTCCTTACATGGCCACGATAGTTTTAGTAGTACACTAGTGATGGCTAACCAAAAAAAAAAGAAAGAAAGAACATTGGTTGTCCCAATTTTCATATAAACCGAAACACATTTTTTTATTCTATTCTGATGAACACTTATCCCTCTGTAAGATATACAGAATAACTGATATTACGACAACTTCGCCAAAATTTCTTCCGATTTGTTAAATATATGTATTACAATTCCTGCCCAATAATAAATGAAAATATCATTCGTGAAAAGGAATGGACAAAGCGACTGTCTCTGGGTGATCAAAGGGTGTACCGGCTTGGTGAGGTGTTTGTGAGCCTGCCTTCGACAGCATGTAACGAATCTAACACAATACATCCGATCTTGGGAATGTTTAAATCATGCGAAAGGAAGGACGACAAACCTGCTATTTAAGATATCAGCAGAAGAATCTGACTGCGGAGATATGACTCATGAGGAAGGGCGGAAGAACCGTCCGTTGAACAAATGGGCAGAACAATTATCCTGTTGAAAGGAATGTCAGCATGCCTCTCTGTGCGTAAAACAAGTAATATTATTTATTATGCAATATAGAACGGCAACATCACGTATCATTTTTAAAGAAGGAATTGCAGACCGTCTGTATAAAGGATGTTTATAAAAATCTACATGGGTAAAAAGACGAACAAATAGCGTTCACTCTGAGACCTAGAGGATGGCCTGAAAACACGGAGAGGCAAGTTATTCAAGACTAAAAGAGAGGCAGGCACGGGGAATAAATATTGAAATACTGAGTTGAAACGAAAGACGCGCTGAAAGTCTTATTATCACAATATCTATTTTTGAAAGATTAAGTAGTTTTGAAAGAACAGCCAGATAGATACTGGTAATGTTCAAACATTAAACGAAATGAAAAGCATGCTTGAAATATGATGGGCATTAACGTGCTTCGGCAAAAATTTTCAACACCGCCATTTTAATATAGAGGTATAGATTTCGCGACAGATCAAAACCGAACAGCCACAATCCAGGCGGCATGATTTCTTCGATATGATCTGCATTAGGGTAATATATTGAAATCCGAAGATAGTTTCACCCTTAAATTAGCTGATTACCGTTAAGAGTGAATGTGGTTTTGTGAGTGTTAACGTGAAAAGCGAGCTGATTCTGAACATACCAATCATCGATTGCAGCAAAGCAACTAAAACAAAGCTGCCAAGTGCTTATTTTGAAATTAAAAACAAAAATATTTTTAGTCATTCTTTTAAGAAACCTTTTCAACGTAAGAAATCTACGTCATATGACTTTTCGTATTCTATAATAGTAAGAAACTGTTAACATTCAGTACACATAAGAAAGTATAATTATTTTACACTGATGTACAAAATTAAGACCACAAACACATATTTTGTGTTACCTTGAAAGGTAAATGGTGTATTGCAATGAAATTTGGTACATAGATGCCTCATACTACGAAACATACAATTACAATATAACAAAATGAACAGGAGGTAAATTGCGTGCGTTCTTGAGATATGATGCATGATGTTTTGCCAAAAATGAACAAAACATGATGCATCATATCTCGAGAACGGTCCGGCTAATAGGGAGTGTGGACATCCTCCTAGCTTTACAAGTCGCACAACGAGACCTCATGCTGTAGATGAGGTTGTTGATATCAGCTTGTGGCAACAAATCCCATTCTTCTAAAAGCGCGGATTTTAACGCCTAGAGGTCCGGGGGGGTTGACGTCGTGCAATGGCTCTTCCTAGAGCATCCCAAACATGCTCTATAATATTTCGATCCAGCGAATTCGCTGGCCACACCATACGGCGATTATTCCTCATTTCAACATGGCAAAGATATTTATACTTTCGAAAATGCAGTGCCTTAATTTTACAAATTTTAAAAATGTTATGATGGATTTGGTTAAACAATTATAGCATTTAGTATTTTCCTCAAAATATTTAAATACATATAAAAACAAATGTAAAGATTTGTATTTCATTTGTTAAGAAAGACGATTGTGTGAAACAGTTCAAGCATATCGCTTTAGGTGTCTTGTTCGAAACAAATGTTGATTTTCAATAAAGTTGAGTTCCGTTTTCCCGGAAACTTTTTACAATGTTTCATTTATCCGTAGTTATTAAATATCTGGAAGTTTTTCTCTAGCCTTTAGCATGTACTGAAATTTTTCGTCACTTCAACACTTTAACAACTGTTATTTCGAACATTTGCATTGAATTCGTTATTTAAATTGCGAATCTATAAAAAGAAAGCACATTGTGAAAAGACGTTTAACATGCGCCTTCTATTTCACAATTTTATTACTATTTATACCGAAGTTACAATAAAAATAACTCAGTAGATTTCAATTTACTATGCAGTTGCTTATATATAAGTATGTCAAACGGATTGCAAATGTCCGAAAACATTTTACGAAATTTACTAAAATTTCGGAGGACACGTTATCTTTCGTGCGAACATATCCAGTCACTGGATTTGCCAGCCAGCTTTCTGGTTTAAATTCCATTGACCATGCATGCGATGTGTTAGGAAGGCGAACTACAAGTCTTCAAACTCCTTTTCGTAAGAGTAAATGGTTGAAATTCGTTTTTAATGTCGTAGAATACAAACTACAGCGTACAAGCAAGCTTTCGCCATTACCGGGTCGCCTCTTTAGGAAGCTTTGCTGCCTGAAGAAGATATTTGTAAGTTAGTGTTTGCATTTAGATTTGCTGCCTGAAAAAGCCAAACGTATGTGGTTAAAGCTTGCTTGTACGTTGTAGTTTGTATTCTACGCCATTAAAAATGGATTTTAACCATTTACTGGTTTTGATTTAGGCGTATTCTGCCAGATTATAATTGGTTTTGATCTATGCTATCTCTGGGCATCATGGGTAGCTTCAAACAGTTCCGCCGTTTAATAATAAAACTGGAAGAGCTCCGATATCATCTTGTTTTTTAATAAGTTGCAAACACCTTCATGTCGTCCCTGTATTTTTGCGATTCACCTCAACGCAGGAAGATTCTTGGTTCCTACGAAAAACACGACATTTCCAATAACAAGTATTTTCCCTACTGATTCAGCAAAAGAGAAGACACCTAATGCCGTTAGAGTCTCGGCTGCTGGGACTACACGTTAATCTGCCGGAAGAGTGCTCAGTACTGGAAGTAGACATAATTTTGCGACTCGTCGATATGCTGGTCCAACGACAATACATATCTCACACAAACAGGTTTATTTTTTCCCTAACCGGATCTGTTGAATATGAATAGCGTTGATAAATTCAGTTTGCGTCAGACGAATTCAGCGGAAGTGCTCATTATAACCGAAAATTCGGTGTCATTTTTCTTATTCGCATATTTATTGGATGTATCGAAAAAGTGAGCCCTGATAGCAGTCAACAAAGCAGTAACCAAGGAAGAGAGGTGATTCGAACGCATTGTCTTCTGCTGTCGTTTAATGTAAGTGAAGCTCGCCACCGCTATCTGAAGTACACTTAAAATTGTTACTCGCACAAATGAGGTTAAATCCATTTTAATACTTCCGAAGTAAAGCAGTGAAAACTTAATACTGTTAAAAATGCATAGCCTAAATAATTATTATGCCACAGTTGAAACAAAACTGAAACTAGACAAGATGATTGTAATTCAAAATCAAACTTATTTTATTTTAGAAACATCACATTTGATTGCTAGATTATAGTGCTCGACTTAAACCAGTTTCCACCTGAAGATATTTCTGACAAATGGTAAATTTACTGTAATACACGAGAAGATCAGCATAAACCTATTGATAGATTAATTAAATAACCAACAGATAATTATTTCAAGCTCTGTACACAAACACTTTAGCCACGGGAATATATGGTGCAAGATAAGCAAACAATTTCGGAACATCTAAATTGATATTAGTGTACACTGAATTCTGATCAGCATGTTCTAGCAATTTGTTTCTTCCATGTCAAATTAATACCAAACGTTACCCCGCAGACGTAGGTTGCATTATTGTGACTATAAAGTTTAGATGAAAGCAGAAAGTTATTATGTAAACAGAAAAATATACCACCTTTCCGGAGGGTCAGGAATACGATTCAATAATTATATTCTCTTTTTGAGTATTCCATGAATGCAATGTCAAGATTCCTAGGTAATTAGTAAAACGGGAGCATTAAAACCAGAAATTATGAAAAATTTGAAACATTACATCAGGTATCTTTATATAATCAAGCAGTTAAATAACCCGAAGAATTAAAATATGCCGTATTAATTCTATTATGGATTCAATATTGACATGTACTGAGACAGTCATGAGAGCATAGGTTGCATTTATAGAGCAGTTGTTACTTCTAGCTAATGAGGATTTTGGAAGAATCATAACAACAGCAGAATTTTCATAAAACTCGGAGAATCCGAATTGAAAATTATGGGATAGTTGTTAATGAACGTAGTTATAAGTAAAAACTCTTTCCTCCTCACTTTCTTAGACTGCTTTCTTTAAAATATAACGTTGATGTTTAGGTTTTCACCACCTCTTATATTGGACCATACGTTTTGTGTGCTTGCGGAAACAGAGTGATCTGTCATGCTGTTAAGCAAATTGCTCCTGTTCTCTAATTTAGTAACACTTGATCGTTCAACAGAATCAGAAAAGCAAGATTCGATTAACACTTGTGCCTCATACAACTAAATAGCCACTGAACATACAGCTCGGGTATTACGTTTTTAGTTCAATCGAAGTAAATGCAATAGGCCTTCCTCCTGTTTAAAATCTCAACTGAGCCAGAAATGTTCTTCTAGATCAAGTATTTGTCATTTTCTTGTAGGACGTCCGTCCACAGTGAGTAGAGTTTAGGTCCCAGCCACCTACAGCGAGATCGCCTTTTGGGCAGGACACAGAAACGGAAGAAATGAGAGCAAGTCTAGCGACTTTGACAGAACAGTTTGTAGAGAGATTAGAGTACAGTAGATGGCGCCACCGTATAAGTATGATTTTGCACATAGGAAAGGATACCCATTTAACCAGTGGGTCTTGCCTGGGGGCCGTCACCTAACGTGCTCGTCCGATGCACAGCGCGGTTGTTAGTAAATCACACCATCTCTGAAAGATCAGCCCAGGCTCGAAGCTGAGGACCCTGCAACGATAGTCTGAATCACTAAACATTAGCCATCCGCGGATAGAAATATCTTTCCCGAGAAATGTTTATATAACTAACATTTTTTTAAAGAAATTACTGTATCTTACCTGAAACATACAGAAAGTAATGCACATGTTATCGTTTTCAAAATATCTTTGTGTTTATTTACACACATAATAAAACTTCAGTCAAGTGAAACCAACTAAATAACCTGAGATGTCTGAAACGAATAAAACTGTCGAATATCCCTTATCTCACACTTTGTGTGACATGCAGAATAACTAAGGAATTCCTTTTTAGATATTAGTCAGTCCTTGGAATGTATAATAAAGCAGTTCATATGCATGAATTATTTAGTATTTTACTTCACAAAAAGTTTCAGAATGTTTTCTTTACATGCTCTGAAGTAAAGCAGTATTGCTGGTGGAGAATGTAGCACATATCATGTAGAAATTAATGAACGACGTAAACTAAAGGACATTATTTTCAGTGAGATGTGTGGATCTATAAATTTAATCATTTAGCTCGAAATTCTTTTAAACTTTATCGGGAGAAATGCACTAGGAAATTTGGGGCAGGTCCAAACTCGCATGTTCTTTAATAGGGTCTAATTAGAAATTAAAGACGATCACGCCCTGATGTGTGTATTCTGTAGCAAATTACAAAATAGAGAACGAAAATCAAGTATTGCCTTTATTTTCATAGGAATACTGAATAATTAAGTTGCACATCATGCATAATATTTTTGAATTGATTTATCAAACTGTGCTAGACTTTACTCACTTCATATATTCAATAACAGTGACCTTAGAGGCAAAAACGTTAACGGTTAGGACGGAGATGTAGATCGATTGAGCAGAACAAATGCCAGCGCTAGTGGCCATTTTACAAATCCCAAAACAATAAATGTAATAATTTATTTCAACAAAATTATACATAATAACGTAATATTTTAGAAAACTTTGTATTTGTTGGGCTCGGTAGAATGACGGCTCGGTAGAATGACTGCTCGCAAATAAATGCTTTCGTACAGAACCGAAATTACAATAGTGTGTAAGTTCTTTGTATATAACTCATGAAATTTACATGGGTGAAATTCATGTCTTGTAAAAAAACCCGTCTCAGCTATGAAATACATCAATTAGCATTGCAGTTGCGTCGTTGAAAGCGCATATTCCTGCTGGAGATGGGAGAACACAAATAATTATAATAATCGAAATAGCCAAATTGGCGACTCAAGCTTACTTTAGGAACCAATATGGTGCACTGATGTCCACTGAAGTTGGGATGTTCATTTTCATTGGGGAGGGACCCACAGTCTGACGCATATGCTTGCCTTAACTATCTGAACGTCCATAATAACGACAGCTTCAATTCAGAGCAAAATCTACTTCTTCGGAAGACATGTATTAAATTGGAATATTGTTTTATTACGATATTTGAATTGGGGTACCACAAAGCGAATAGACTAGTTAAAATCATGATTCATATGACTTGGAGTACAAAGTTGCAAAAAAATCCAACTGCGAAGGAACTTAAGTAAATAATCTTTAAAATCTTATAATGGAAGGCAAAATACAATGTTAAATGTTTTCACATCCCGTCATAGAAATTCCTAATTTATGATTTTGCCGACAAATATTATTTTTTTGTAATTTATCAGGAC
This sequence comes from Macrothele yani, assembly GCA_039090855.1. NCBI lineage: Eukaryota > Metazoa > Arthropoda > Arachnida > Araneae > Macrothelidae > Macrothele > Macrothele yani. The sequence goes on from CM077016.1 coordinate 21,133,005, forward strand.
AAGCCATTATAATTAATATCTTCGTCTTTGATTTAGGTCTGTTCTTAAACAATTTGAACTATTTGCTGGGACGATAGCCGGTAACTGACCTATAACCGAAAACAACGCCGAAACATTTTAAATTTCCAGGAATACAATCAGGAGATGTAAAATTTGAATTTGCTTACATAACTTAAGCATTAGCCATCTATAGTCCACATTTTTTAAATTCGAATGTAACCTGTCGTTTTTCAAAATTAGTACTGTCAACTATGTCCAAATGCTATATGATTCATAATGGTTATTAAATGATAAACCTTATGCTATTTAAAACTCATATGATATCCAGGGAGAGATTTATTTATTAGCCGTTATTTATTGAAATGAAACTGTAAAATGCAATGGCGTTTTGCCCGTTAAGTTACTCACAGTGTCCGGTGAGTTCCACAGTTCGAATTCAAGATTCAGAAATATGCTTAATTTTCCAATGAAATCTTGTCATGCCAATTTTAGTACTGGTTTTATAGAAAAAAATGAAGCATTTTAGAGTTTTAAACATATTAAAATTTTTGTAACATGTTACTTTTTCAAAACTATTACAGTAAGTTACAGCTGTAACTCTATACCGTATATGAGTGCGTTTAATATCACTTAAATTAGGAATTCTGATATTCTTTAGAACACTTATAATTACTAGGGTTATATTATTTACGAGTATTTGTCGTTGTTCATTGAACAACAAAATTTATCATTCTGAAGCTATAAGTACGCATAAGATACGTGGTGCGTTTGGTAATTGCGCTTATATCCTCCCCATCATGCGAACATTATGTTAATATGTATGGAAAGGAAAAAATTATATCGCACTCAAACTAAAACCATTTGTTTAGTATGTTTTCACTTTTTTCACCGATATTTTTGATTGTATGAAAAAACAAGGGTTCTGAGAGAAAGCAACGTTTCATCCGTTGCGCGGAAACAAGGACTCTTAGCCATGGAATATAAGTTATCGGTTGGCTTATGGAAGTTATGAGGTTTCTCTCGGATATCATGAGAGCAGAACAACTGAACAACTTATTGCATAAGGAAAACTGTAACATTATTTATAACCTGTATCAATAACTATTCAATGCTGTCTAACTCGTGTTAGGTGGTGCATAAGTAGTACGTATCAGTGAAAGAAGATTACAAAATATACTTGAAAAGGATGAGATATGCATATTAGAAGGGTAGTTCCGAGGAGATCTTGTAAGACAACGGAATAAAATAGACAGGATATATAAAGCGGGAGTAACCAAAGATTACCCTATTGACTTTCTCTAAGATCAAAAGTTGGTTAGCTTTTCACGCTTCGACTTTCGGCATTTCGAACATCTATTGGATACCTTACTCATTTGATAAAATTTGCAAAATTTCGCATTAATTAGGACCTGTGCGTATTAAGAAATTTCTGTTCTGTTTTATGCGTTACATATATAGCCGCGGCTCAGAGGTGTAGAACGTGACTGCGGTAATGGTTTTTGCTTTCTTGCGGACAACTAGCGAAATCGAAGGATAAGTGGTGCATTTGGAATTAACCCTGCGATCATTAGTGTTGAAATCGTTGAGCCGTGTGTGCGACAGAACAATTCTAGATTTCGTTAGAGCTCCTGGTTTCATCTACACGATGGCTGACTGCTTCAAGTGGCACCATTAAATATAAACCTTGCTTAGGTTATTCGTGCAGGGCAAGGAGGACAGCCCGTTTGGCAGATCATGCTGGTGCGTCACAAAAAGTGCTGTCCACGTTGGCATCAGCTTTTGCTGTCTCACACCTGGTGTCAGCTATCATGACACATTGGAATTCCCTTGGATCACTCGCTTAGTATATTACAATTCTGCATTGAATGCTACGTGTTATTCAGTGAGCTGCTCTCTTGGATTTATAGGGCACAGTGGGATATTCCGTCGTATACGTTTGCAGTTAATCATTTTATTGACGAAGAGGTATGTGTATATATAACACGTATCCCAGTGTATATTTTATGTTAGGAGAACGTGTATGCTGGATACGTGCAGCATTGTTACCACTGAAAACTGATTTTAAAAAAATGCAGTTTTATATCAAACAGATGAATTTTTTTAACGTGATGTTTCTATTCATATAACAGCTTCTAGGAAATTGGTGAATTCGTCAACAGGAATGGTGACATATATGTATTATCAATTAGCGTAGTTGCGTCATAAAATACTTGAAATAACGGTCTTTAAATACAATCAAACAACTCTACACAGCCTCTTTTACTCATGGAAAACAACGTAACTTTTCTGGGTTTGATAAAATATTGAAATTGCTGTTTCACTTTGTGTTTCAAGTCTTTATTTACTTATTGCTTTATTTATTCCATACCTTTGATGAAACAAGGAAGACCCACGCATGTTGTTCCAGTGTTTGTCATTCTTGGTTAGCTCTCCAAAATACGAAATTTTAATTCTCACAAAACAGAAGATGTAAAGGTTTGGAATTTGAGAGTTTACGCATAAACCCTGATATTTTTCTGGGAAAACGCGAAAATCTTCCTTACTTAAAGGAACAGAGGTAAAAAAACTCACCATAATTCATGAATCTGAATCAAGAGTTCGAACCAGATTTAGAATTTGACTCAGATGATATTTTAGATCGTTCCTTCGAAAATTTATAAAACCAAGCTGCGCAAAACTTGAAAAGTCGACATGTACATCGTATAAAAACACAAATTTGAAGTCACAAATGCTAACACTACATCGTCCTCAATTATAACTTTTACTTGTTTCTAAGCGCTGAAACTTTGATGCGGTGCACAGTCTCTGTTTCTTTCATTTTAGCCAAGAGAATGCGTTTGCTCTGTCGCAGATGAAACGAAAGAATGTCATGCCTCCTGGTCTGCTTCGCAAGGCCCCCATTTTTATTCTTGGTTTAGTCAAAATTCTTCGGATCTCAGTTTTTGGCGTTTTGGTAGGCTTTATTATTTATTTATTTCAGGCATCTGAGATCACTTTCTAAGTTTCTCATTTCTCCTGCAGAAAGTCTTTTTGATAGCACCTTTTTGTTCCCTTATAGAACCTCACCATATAAATATTTTATGCATTTTTTTATCTAATTATTTTACGGAATTAAATGGGACATTTTCCCTAACTTATGTAAATATCATTATATTAACCATTAAAAATTAAAACAGTCCTGAAAGAAGTTTTAACACTGTCTTTAGTTGTTGTTTCGATGGCTCATTTTCCTCATGTATATGTTAGATTTCTATTAGCCGTCCTTAGATATGAAGTAGTTCACACGGTTCTGCCTGTGTCTCTCTGCCAGGGCCCTGTTATTACACCGAATATAGACGCAGGGAACTTAATTTCTACTCTCACTGAAAAGGTCTTTATAACATTTATGGAAAAAATAAATTTTGTGAGGCTCTTTGTAGATCCTGAATGCCACAGTCTGTTTCGGTTAGTTGTATCTACCTCTGTGTCTCAGAGATTGAAGGTTTTTGCAAAATGCTTTCCTATTTTGATTAAGGAAATCCCGCTTCAAAACATTATTCATAATGCTTGCGATTTCCGCCATCATGGTTACGACATTGCAGGATAAAGTAAAGATTCTTCTGCACACATTTCTTAGAACGGTTATTTTAAAGGCTAAAAGGCTTTGAGCTGGGGAAATGCATCAAATAAAGTATGATATTGATGAGGATGTGCAGAACACAGAGCAATCAAGGCAGCCGTATTTCCACCTCGTGATAAGTACGTAAAAAAAAAAGAAAATAAATAAGGGTACATTTGCTTTATAATTAAAATTTGAAAAAAAACAAAACCTGTGTCAACCTTGAACGGTAAGTGCGTTATTGGAACGTTAGGGGGTAAAGTGGTGTTTGATTTCTAAAATTGGATGTAATTATCTAATTATTATAATTTTTGTGAATTTGAAGATATCAGGCACAATTGAAGAATGTTTAAGGAAAATAAGTAGATAAGAATAAAAGCAGAATTTTAAGGGCACTTTTTAATGTGGATATTTTATCTCTAAACGTGCTACGGAAGCTAAATGTTAGGAAATTTAGAAAACAATGGCGAATCATCCTTAGGAAAAAAGTTGGAACAAAAACTTCAAATCCTGCAGTACGGACCAAAACATAAAAAAGCGGAAGGGTCTCTCCTTGACAAATGCCAGTCTCACCTTCTCGTGGTGCATCCTGTTTCCACTAAAGGGGCTCTGACGACCGAAGAATAGCGGTATAACTATACCATCGGCATTACAGGAAATGCTATCTCACATTCACCAATCCGCTTGGCCAACGTGGTGAGTTATGGGCAAACCCCCAAAGATCCTTACCGGATTTCAAACTTGGCCCTCAGTTTCCCGCAGCTGGAATATACCTGGCTAAGGCAGTGGCCAGTGCGACATGAAAGCAGATGGTTCTAAGAATCACGGAAGGACCGGACTAGGCTGCCTTTGTCTAAGTTTAATGGACTTTCCCTAGCTTCTGATTCAAGACTCCTTGAATTGAAGGAAGAATGTAGATGCAAAAGAGATGGGAGATGTTGGACTGAACACTGGACATACCTTTTCATAGCGTGGCACAATGAATGGCAGAATTCGTGGTGTTATATTTATAATAAACAAAATACTGAAGGACAATATTCTGGATATTTAACATGCTAGAATTATTCCTCATTTCTTTCCATGAACTAAATTTTAGGAGCTATTTTAGAAACTATATTAATCCGCAGAAATACAAATACAGTGCAAGTGCATTTAGTTCCAAGAGTGACTTACAGCATTATATTTAATTGTTCGAAAAACAAAGAACACAAGCGAAACTGTTTTATTTTCAACGGAGAAAGAAATCCAGTCCATCACCAGATGTCCACACAAGGAATGAGATTAGACAGCATGTTTCAAAGATGAACTAGAATATTTATGCAGTATTAGAATAATGGTCAGAGCATTCCCAACTCAATTAAAATGGAATATTGCTCATCCTTCGTTTTATGGAATTCTTAAAACTACCTGAAAATATATCATGTTTTTCTACAAAACTTGGATTAAGGATATCAAACACTTTCATAAAAATAAAAATGTAATAAAAACACACACACACACACACACACACACACACACACACACACCGAAGAGTCAAGTCCGGCGCATCTTCATACAAATCAACTAAAGGTAAACGGCTGCCCATCTGCAGCCACGAACTGATGTAAATAACACGTGAGATGGTGCTATGTTAGGCCGTTATGTTTTTGAGGCGGGGAAACCCAGAGAACGTAAACGAGTTTGACAAATGCCAAATTGTGATCGCCAGAAGACTGGCTCTGTACATTTGAGAGACGAAAAGACTAGTGGAGTGCTCACGGTCAGCCTTGCTTGGGGCCTTCAGAAAGAGGGTGTAGTAGGAAAAAGCCATCAATCGAAGGGAATATGTGAGCCAACCGGTTCATCCATGCTACAGGTGAGAGAACGATTTTTCGTATATTATGAACCCCCGGAAATGATATTATGGCGCTACTCGCCAGTAAAAACGTCATTTGTGGTTTTGGAATACTTCCAAAAGGAGTGTTTGAATAAATTTTAAACCTTATGTATGCTATTTCCTTGAAACATGTGATTAGGCCAGCATGAGGTAATACAAAAAGTTATTCTAAGAAACACAAGAGTAAAATAAGGAAACCAGACTCTAAAAGATTTTATGTACTTACTTTTTACCAAGAAAGTCCGTAGTAACTCAGGTTCTTTATTAAATACATCAAGCAAAACGTATGCTAAGGAAATACGTAATTCTTTCGCAAACCAATGATATATGGACTACAAATACTACTAAGAACTTTATATTAAAACGTCAAAATATAAAAATTTCAAAATAGATTGTAAATGCATCGTTAAAAGTCCTAAGGGTCTGAAAAACTCATGTAAATTAAAAACATAATGATCATTTAAAGAACGGGAAAATAAACAAACTTTGATAAACAGTGTAAACATGCTGTTACAAGAGCTCAAGGTCTAAAAACTTTGTGAAAAGTAAAACGCACCGAACAGTTAAAATTCCAGAAAATTAAAACCCCTAAAAACATAGGTAGAACACTTTAAATGGAAACGTAGAATATCAAAAGCCAAATTTCTCAAGAAGACTTTATAAGAACTAACTGCAATACACCAAATTACAGACAATGTTTATGCCCGGTTCATTTCGACACTATCAATCCGTTGTGTCATTTTCAGAAACAAATTGTTCCAGCTGTATCCCTTGTAGACTACTACACTTAACTCTGCGTCTGCATTTGCCTTTTCAAATTCCATGATCTCAGGATTCAAAGTAATACGTACTAGCTGTTGTTATTTCCTGTGTCTGTAAAAGTATACTTCATGGCATGTTATTTTCATCATTGCTTGGCGACGTTTTCATTAGTGATCCGCTTGTTTTTAGGAGAGTTCCTTCTGCAATTAGCGATTTTGACAGGAAAGGGAGTCCCACATCGCACCTGACGTTGCCACTCGTTTCTTTACATTTTTCAATAAAAGTTACTTGGCATATTGAAATATCTTTTCAATATAATATTCGCAAAAGGTTTATAATCTGCGAAAAGAGGTGTGACAATTTTTTGGCTAAATACTGTGTCAAGGTGGTTTTCCCTTCACCTTTATTTCAGCAGTTTCTCTCATGATTTGCTAGGTATGATGCAGTGAGCTTCGAAACTGTTCTTTGAAGTTAAAGGAGTTGTCTGTTGAGGAAGATCTAACAAAAACAGGAAACGGAAGATTGTACGAACATTCATAACTAATAAACATATAAATGATGACCTTAACGAAAAGATAATAAACGGAAACTTTAGAAACAAAAAAAGGAAAGTGAAATATTGATTTCTATTCTGAAACACGGAAGCGAATAGTACATGCTTTAATAGTAGATTTATGAAGGTACATATACAAAAAAAGCACGCATGCGAATGCTCCACGCTTATGTAGTAGGTTTCTGAAGGTACACATGCAACATTAACACGCATGCAAATAGTCCATGCTATTATAGACAGTGAAAAATATAAGTTCATATATTTTATGTGCGTTACATATTTAATTTTTGAAGCAAAAATTAGTATGAATGACGGAATTTTGTTGAATCTGATACAAAATTGTAATTTCAATTCAATGTCTTTATTACTTGAGTTTTAAAAAACAGAAAGAAAACATACACAAATCGTTCGAATTTTAATCAATCTGAGACCACATAGTAGCGAATGCAAGTATCATTTGTAACATGCTTGTTGTCTTAAAAGATGAATTTGGGAAAGTGAAATAAAGTCTTGCATGTGATTTTACTTAAATATCTAATGCGCCTTTCATATATTTTATTCTACTGTCCATACAAATACTATCCATTCAATACGTGATATTTTGAAAAAAACCTTTAATTTCATATACCTTCTACAGAACCAAATACGTATTTATTATACCATGGTTTGAATTCAGTCGAAACATAAGGGACGTTGTTAAAAATTTCACTTCATTATATACAAAAAGTAATAAATATATAGTTAGCAGTTTTGTACTCTGATTTTAAAACAGTAGGATCATGGTAAATTAAAAACCTTTGAGTAGGTTTATATTATATTCAACATTCATTCTATGCTGTTTTAAATTTGGTATCTTGTCTTTTCTTACCAATTTTAGGAGGTAAGAAATGACAAGCTGATATGTGTCCCCGCAAAATGAACAGAACGTGAATAGAAAATAATGCAGTATAGGTCATGCACCAGTATTTTAACCTAAAGCAACACAGCTAAATCTGAAAGCAGTGAACTCCAATTTTTTCCGAAAGTAGTTGATTTTGTTAGATTGATTTGTTTAAAAAAATATCTCAGTTGAAATTAAAACCATTCCTACGTGCGTTTGAGCAAGATGGGTAGATTTTCTATAAGCTCTGATGATTGTTCTTTCTGTTACAAACTTCGCAAAACTCCAAAGACCCACTGCGCGACATGGTGTTTTGCGGAAAACCATATTTATGAATTCGGTTTTACATAAATGTAACTGAATTTTGTTACTTGCATTTGATTATAATGAATTCATCACCTAAGTCTGTAATAATAGATAAAAAGACGATAAGGCAAACCATTCTTTTGCGGGGTTAACGCACCATCAATATGGTAATATAAGAAAGACAAAGAGGGCACAGGGTTTCACAGTAGGCGTAATAAGAGATTTCCCTGCGAAATAATCGTTGATGTAGTGTGCTGTAACACTTACAAATCTTTCGTTATTCTTTGATGTCCAACAATTTGTCGTCACTGTTACAGAGTTCGCATCCTTCAATGCAGTTTCTATGAAAGTTTTAATTACTCATACATTAACGAAAATATCTATTTCGATGCCATTTCTTGTTTTCCCTGTTTCCCGTGCTTCTTCCGACAACTGAAATATCCAAAATGAAAAGACATATCCACTCTGAAAGTAATTTTTTTAGACAAAAATCGCCTTTAATTTGGTAGCAAGCCTTGGCGTTCACACCACGAAAAACTGTACACATATTTGAAAGAGATTTTTCCACAATTTCATCAAAACATCTCTTCTTATTCCATGTCTTATAGTACAGTAAAGGAACGCGTTGGAAGCCAAAAGCAAATTGCGGTCTCCCGCTGCGAAAAACACGTTTAATAAACAAAGTGAAATCTACAGCTACTAAGGTAGAATGCGCGTGCCAAAGTGTTGAGAGTCCCAAAGAAATAATTAATGAGCCATCTATGGGCCGATCTGTAATCCTAACAAATTACCATAATTATGGAAAGAATAACCCCAAAGCCTTAGTGAAATAAAACATGTGTTAATGTATTTTTTTCGTTTCTGAGATCGAGTATTAGAAAAAGATGGTGTAATAGTTCACAATGTATTGAAAAAGATGGTGTAATAGTTCAATATGTATTGAAAAAGATGGTGTAATAGTTCAATATGTATTGAAAAAAGATGGTGTAATAGTTCAATATGTATTGAAAAAGATGGTGTAATAGTTCAATATGTATAGAAAAAGATGGTGTAATAGTTCAATATGTATTGAAAAAAGATGGTGTAATAGTTCAATATGTATTGAAAAAGGTGGTGTAATAGTTCAATATGTATTGAAAAAGATGGTGTAATAGTTCAATATGTATTGAAAAAGATGGTGTAATAGTTCAATATGTATTGAAAAAGATGGTATATCCTGAGTAATATTAGTGTGTCGTGGAAAAAAATGAGTTTTTCTTTAAGGCATTTCCAGGACGTTAATACGCATATTTTCTCCGGAGCAGCTTCCTGTGTTCCGTACTTTAAACCAGACGTGAAGCACATGTCGCGACCAATGCCTTGAACTTGTAGCGCAGTCCGAAGCAATGGCTACAATGTTTAGAATGTTGGTTCTATTTCACTGGAAATAGTGGTTAAAAGCTTCTGAAGCATTCCGCAATGTTAACAAAGTTGAAGTTGAAGACCTGGCAATTGCTCATCCCGTTCAAACCTGTTTTTCTAAAACGGTTGGTTTCTGACTTGAATTTGAAAAGAAAGGAAGTATCGGGTACGGACTTTGTTGTCAATACGATATCCTTCAAGTTACTGTATAAGACAGTGCACCCAGCAAGCCCTTGGAAATTGTGAGACAAACAGACAATTTCTATATCTACCATCATTGAGCTCCTACAAATTTTCGAAAAAGTTTAGAGACGATGCCCAGTGGTAACTCATGAGCTCACTGTATAAAGCACCCTACAGCATCGTGTCGATGAATGTAAGGAACTACTGAGAAATCCGTGTGATACTCAATTTATCAAACGAATTATTACCGGGTATGGAAATCTGGTATATCTGCGTAATCCAGATTCTTTACTTCAGTGACTAAATAGAAGTAAACCAGCTTTACCTATACAACCAGACGCTGACGTTTGAGAAAATGTTCATCCGATGTGTTTTGGTAGAAATATGGAACTGTCATTCCATTTGAGCGGATTCATTAAGTTCCATATTCACCGTTCACTAACTCGAGAAAAAGATGATAAAAAGGGAACATATAGTTGCTCAGTTACACTACTACACTGATGGAAAAAAATCCCAACACCAAGAAGGGGTTGTGTTACATAAACGACAGTTGGTAGGCGGTGAGAGTACATCTGTAAGATGACGTCTATGCAAATTTCGCGCTCGGCACAAACGTGTGGCGCAAGTAGCGCCTCTCGGAACGTGCAAAGCAGGTTTGCTGTAAATACGCGCTGTAACTTCGTGAGCGTTAGTTACCGTTGAGATTCGACGTAGGGTATTGATGTTAGTCAAAAATGCCTTTAAGAAGACGAAGAAGCCATTATCAACAGCTCACGGAGTTTGAACGAGGTCGTGTAATAGGGCTACGAGAAGGTGGATTTTTTCCGCAATATTGCAGAATGACATGGCGGGAATGTAGCCACTGTGCATGATTGTTGGCAGCGGTGGTCAAGGGAAGGTACTTCCTCAAGAAGACCGGGTTCCGGCTGGCCACGTGGCACTACTAAGAGGGAAGACCGCCGAGTACTGCTTATGGCAATGGCGCTTCGTACCGCGTCTGCGGCAGCAATTCGAGTTGCAGTTGCTACCACAGTGACACAACGAACTGTTACAAATCGGTTACTTGAAGGACAGCTCCGCGCCAGACGCCCCGTAGCGTCGCATTCCACTTAATCCAAACCACTGCCGTTTGCGACGTCAGTGGTGTCAAGCTAGAGCTCATTGGAGGACGGAGTGCAGATCTGTTGTGTTTTCTGATGAAAGCCGGTTCTGCCAGGGTGCCAGTGATGGCCGTGTGTTGGTTAGAAGGAGGCCAGGTGAGCGCCTGCAACCAACCGGTCTGCGGCCGAGACACACTGGACCTACACCTGGAGTTATGATCTGGGGAGCAATTTCCTATGACAGCAGGAACACTCTCGTGGTTAACCCACGCACCCTGACGGCACAGTTGTACGTCAGTCTGGTGATTCAACCCGTTGTGCTGCCATTCATGAACAGCATTCCAGGGGTGTTTTCCAACAGGATAACGCTCGCCCGCATACCGCTGTTGTAACCCAACATGCTATACAGAGTGTCGACATGTTGCCGTGGCCTGCTAGATCACCAGATCTTTCACCAATCGAGCACGTATGGGACATCATTGGACGACAACTCCAGCGTCACCACCAACCAGCATTAACCGTCCCTGTATTGACCGACCAAGTGCAACAGGCATGGAACTCCAACCCACAAACTGACATCCAGCACCAGTACGACACAATGCATGAACGTTTGCGCGCTTGCATTCAACATTCTGGCGGTTACACCGGTTATTAATGAACCAGCATTTCACATTTAAAATGGCTCTTCTCGCGCTTACAATAAGCTGTGATCTTGAAACCTTAATCGATTAAATATGTTACGTATACAAATGTATTGCTGCTATTTCATTCCTCTACAACTATTTTTTCGTGGTGTTGAGATTTTTTCCGTCAGTGTATTTCATTATCTAAGTTCCTTCTGGCACTGCTTATTTTGTATCAGAGCAGCTCAAATGAAACTTTTGTGAATTTGAATTAAACGTAGCTCCCCCTCCCTGTTAGCGGAATGCTCTGAGCACCAGCTTGTGACCATTCGTCTGAGATGGGTCTGGGTTTGAATTCCGGTTAGGCATGGATGTTGTATTTGTGTTACTGCACTGGTTCTTTCCTTTCCGTGGAACCAGTGGCCCTACATTAGGGACAGGCGACTGCTTATAGCCCAATGTGTTTCTCACGGTGGTCGTTAATACTCCAATCCAAAAGAAAAAAAAAGGAAAGAAATAAACATATTATCTAATGAAGTTAACATCATTGTGGAATCACGTGGTTTTTGACTTGCGAGCTTGCAAAGAAATTTCCACAGCAAAGCATGTCATATTTCCCGGAAAATTTAATTTACATATGCACTTGTGGAGCGGCGGCATATATGTGGAAAGCAGTTGCCAGCCTTACTGTAATTCTATTCAAGCATCTGATTAACGCCTTCTGCTATTGGATGGGAAGATCATGCCGCTCCTTTAAATGCAACAACTCGTAATGCATTGGAGCTCGAGGCACATGCACCCTCCTTTGGGAGAGGGTCTCCCGTAGGGATATGTAGAATAGGATTAGGACAGAAGTATATAGAAAATTGATTCCATTACACCTCATAAAGAATTACTCAAAAAATGACAGCTAGGAAAAACTAAAATCCGTTTACCCACTTCTCTTATGAAACCATAAATCGTACATAAAGAATAAACACAATCTTTGCTTCGTAACGCAATCTTCCAGTCTATAATTCAGGTTCAGAGAAGCATATTGTCAGCTAGCTTTGGTCCACAGTCTTGAATCAAATGCGAAAATTCAATCGAGGATAGGACCGGAAATGTCATTTCACTACTCTGGTACAGAGAGCCGTTAAAACAGAAAAAACGCGTATATTTTTTGTAGAGCGTTAAACTTAAATGAATGAAAAGCATCATTTAATATATGCAGTCATTTAAATACAACTCAAAAGTTAATAGACGCAGAATAATTTCGTTCTACCTTAGAATTAAACCAAAGCATAGCTAAATTATTATTCGTATCGGTAGCTGCTCTGTGAGAAACGGCAATAATTTCCCTTGGAAACTTGTGAGCTTACGTCCAATAATAACAATCACTTTCTTAACATACAGGAGGTTTATTTCATATATTCGCATCTGAATCTCAGAATATTATCACGTCTTAATTCTCGTCACAAAAAATACAGAGACATCAACGAGATCCGCGTTTTCAGACCTGCATTAGTCAGTAATCACTTGCGCAGTGCCAAGGTCCACGATTCCAGTGGCTCAATTGGGTTTTATATAAACAAAAACAAACAGTTGCAAATCATGGGTTTTATATAAACAAAAACAAACAGTTGCAAATCATGGGTTTTATATAAACAAAAACAAACAGTTGCAAATCATGGGTTTTATATAAACAAAAACAAGCAGTTGCAAATCATGGGTTTTATATAAACAAAAACAAACAGTTGCAATTCATGGGTTTTATATAGACAAAAGCAAACAGTTGCAAATCATGGGTTTTAATAAACAAAAACAAACAGTTGCAATTCATGGGTTTTATATAAACAAAAACAAACAGTTGCAAATCATGGGTTTTATAGAAACAAAAACAAACAGTTGCAATTCATGGATTTTATATAAACAAAAACAAACAGTTGCAAATAATGGGTTTTATATAAACAAAAACAAACATGAAAGAAATACGGGATTACGCCATATAATACAAATTTTGAAGATGACAATCCGATTTTTGGCGTAAATGTGACAAGGATGGTAAGTCAGATAATATCCGAAAAACTTGAAAATTTTCATCGTCCTGGAGCGGGACTCGAACCCGCGTCTCCCAGAAAACGCCTAGGTATGCTAACCACTACACCACCCAGAACGACCAAGTTTCAAGTTTCCGATCAATTTGAATTTAACCATCACAGGATTCGCTAGTCGAAGCAACCGGCATTCATGTTTAGCGAATCTATAGGTTAATAGTCCTATCCCGTGACTGCCCGGAGAAGCAGATAAATCATGAAAGAAATACGGGATTACGCCATATAATACAAATTTTGAAGATGACAATCCGATTTTTGGCGTAAATGTGACAAGGATGGTAAGTCAGATAATATCCGAAAAACTTGAAAATTTTCATCGTCCTGGAGCGGGACTCGAACCCGCGTCTCCCAGAAAACGCCTAGGTATGCTAACCACTACACCACCCAGAACGACCAAGTTTCAAGTTTCCGATCAATTTGAATTTAACCATCACAGGATTCGCTAGTCGAAGCAACCGGCATTCATGTTTAGCGAATCTGGAGGTTAATAGTCCTATCCCGTGACTGCCCGGAGAAGCAGATAAATCATGAAAGAAATACGGGATTACGCCATATAATACAAATTTTGAAGATGACAATCCGATTTTTGGCGTAAATGTGACAAGGATGGTAAGTCAGATAATATCCGAAAAACTTGAAAATTTTCATCGTCCTGGAGCGGGACTCGGATATTATCTGACTTACCATCCTTGTCACATTTACGCCAAAAATCGGATTGTCATCTTCAAAATTTGTATTATATGGCGTAATCCCGTATTTCTTTCATGATTTATCTGCTTCTCCGGGCAGTCACGGGATAGGACTATTAACCTCCAGATTCGCTAAACATGAATGCCGGTTGCTTCGACTAGCGAATCCTGTGATGGTTAAATTCAAATTGATCGGAAACTTGAAACTTGGTCGTTCTGGGTGGTGTAGTGGTTAGCATACCTAGGCGTTTTCTGGGAGACGCGGGTTCGAGTCCCGCTCCAGGACGATGAAAATTTTCAAGTTTTTCGGATATTATCTGACTTACCATCCTTGTCACATTTACGCCAAAAATCGGATTGTCATCTTCAAAATTTGTATTATATGGCGTAATCCCGTATTTCTTTCATGATTTATCTGCTTCTCCGGGCAGTCACGGGATAGGACTATTAACCTCCAGATTCGCTAAACATGAATGCCGGTTGCTTCGACTAGCGAATCCTGTGATGGTTAAATTCAAATTGATCGGAAACTTGAAACTTGGTCGTTCTGGGTGGTGTAGTGGTTAGCATACCTAGGCGTTTTCTGGGAGACGCGGGTTCGAGTCCCGCTCCAGGACGATGAAAATTTTCAAGTTTTTCGGATATTATCTGACTTACCATCCTTGTCACATTTACGCCAAAAATCGGATTGTCATCTTCAAAATTTGTATTATATGGCGTAATCCCGTATTTCTTTTCATGATTTATCTGCTTCTCGGGGCAGTCACGGGATAGGACTATTAACCTCCAGATTCGCTAAACATGAATGCCGGTTGCTTCGACTAGCGAATCCTGTGATGGTTAAATTCAAATTGATCGGAAACTTGAAACTTGGTCGTTCTGGGTGGTGTAGTGGTTAGCATACCTAGGCGTTTTCTGGGAGACGCGGGTTCGAGTCCCGCTCCAGGACGATGAAAATTTTCAAGTTTTTCGGATATTATCTGACTTACCATCCTTGTCACATTTACGCCAAAAATCGGATTGTCATCTTCAAAATTTGTATTATATGGCGTAATCCCGTATTTCTTTCATGATTTATCTGCTTCTCCGGGCAGTCACGGGATAGGACTATTAACCTCCAGATTCGCTAAACATGAATGCCGGTTGCTTCGACTAGCGAATCCTGTGATGGTTAAATTCAAATTGATCGGAAACTTGAAACTTGGTCGTTCTGGGTGGTGTAGTGGTTAGCATACCTAGGCGTTTTCTGGGAGACGCGGGTTCGAGTCCCGCTCCAGGACGATGAAAATTTTCAAGTTTTTCGGATATTATCTGACTTACTATCCTTGTCACATTTACGCCAAAAATCGGATTGTCATCTTCAAAAACAAACAGTTGCAAATCAGGTTTTATATAAACAAAAACAAACAGTTGCAAATCATATGTTTTATATAAACAAAACCAAACAGTTGCAAATCAATCCTTTCTTACGCCTCAAAGAGACCATGGGCAAAGCAGATTTTTTGCTCTTGTCAACTGGTGAATGTGTCGATTTCCAAAAAAAAAAAAAGAAAAAAGTGCTTTGAGCAGCTCCAGCAAATCACTTAAATGACTTCTGAGAAGATATTGTATTCGTGCTCTGAAACGAAAAAAAAAACAGAAAGAAAGGGAACTATCACACAGATAATTATATCATAGCAAAGAAAGTGCAGAAATCGGATGAAATTGTGCAAGTAGTTTATATAGACTTTAGGCCACCGTCATTAAGTCTCAAGCATAAAATGAATCCTCTCCGACAAATCTTTGCAAAAGAACCATACCAATCTTTCCTCTGATAGTAATCCTGCATTCGTGTAAGCTAAATATTTAGAGATATCTTTGCCAATTACTAGCTAGCCAAAGTGTTCTCAGAAAACATTTTTATAATGACGTAAAATAGATTCAACAAATTTTATTTCGGGCATTACAGAATTCTCTGTCAGGAATTGCAAACATTTCACCATGAATACCAACTTTGTGTTGCAGCTGTGAATTCGACTTTAGAGAGATTTTTACTTGTCAAAAACGTCCCCACTCGGTGTACGACAGATGTCCAAACTTATCCTGCTTGTAGTCATTACTAACTAAACACATGCCATTTCACTCGTTCTATCGAGATTCTGCTGTATTTTATTTTGATTTCAATAAATTAACAATGGCCTTGTCTTAAAAAACTTTCTGTATATCTAATTTTATTTTCATGTTCGGATATTTTTTGAAATACAAAAGAAAAGCAACGATAAATCTCGATTGTTTTCTAATTTGAAATATTACCAGAATTAATAAATATGTATTTATAAATTGTGTTATGCATACATATTTTAATTGCCAAAGCTATAATAAAAGTGTGTATCAGTTAAATAACGGGAGACAAACTATTTTTTTAACTTCTTGCTTTGCTATTTAATCCTACAAAAAGATCTTTGCATTACATTTGCAACAGCAAAGATTATCTAAGTGATATGCATTTTGTTCAAAGATATAAGAAGAAAAAACCATTTGCTTGCTCTTGAATTTCCCCAAGTACAATAGCTTATTATTCCACAATTACAGAAATATAAAGGGAAAAATCTAACTGGTTTTTCAATTTGAGATTTATCGTCTGAGATATTTTTTGGTGGATTTAGTCTCTTGCCGAGAAGAACAGTTGTTTGGTGTATCTGAACTAACTTGACGTTGAATGGACAGCAAAAATACGAACGTTAACCTCTATTTCTTTGCGGAACCTCAGAAAAAGGCGGAATGATTTCCTCCACTTTCAGGTGAAAGCCCGGCAAAATACTACCCTGAAACACTGCTGAGAAAGATGTCACTCCCGAATCTCACAAATTTATTTTTATGTAATTACTTTTACGGTTCATAAATTAAAGCAAATACTTTTGATTAGAAAAAGAGACATATAAGGAGAAGCGACGACGTTGTCCAAGCAGAGTGAATTTGAAAACTTCTGAAGCCGGCGTCATAACTGAAGAGATAGGTCGGAAGCAGACGCTAACCGATCGAACGGCCATACTGATATCTATGATTAGTACTTAAAATAAAATCTCATTCCATACGCAAAGGAAACTATGCCGCCCCGGTGGCGCAGTGGTCTAAGCGATGGCCTGGGATCATTCATCCGAACGGGGTCCGGGTTCGACTCCCGGCGAGGCATGGATGTTGTGTTTGTCTTACAGCACTGGTTATCTCCCTTCCCTGAAACCAGTGACCCTAAATTAGGGACGGGCGACTGCTTATAGCCCATTGAGTTGCTCCCGGTGGTCGTTAAACCTCCAAAAAATATATATGCTTCAGAAAGTAGCATTCTTATAGTCACCTGACTCATTTGTCTCTGTCACTTACTTAATTTTGAGTTATTCCAACTATTTGGAACCTCATGAAAAAGATTTATTTCGAAATACATATAAGAAAATTCAGAATTCATATCACAATACTTCTCTTATCAGCACTGAACAGAATGCCAAAGCCAGAAAAAAAGTTCAGCAAGTTATGGAAGTTAATTGGGACTGATAATTTCGTTCAATCCAGTGGTCCCCTGGTGAGCCGCTATAAACGTCCGACTAGTTTTAATATGGATTAATGTTTACAATGATTTTTTTTTCTATAATTAACTATCATATTAGAAATATTGTCGAAATTATCGATGTTTACACTAAACACTCTTTTTTATAATATCGTGAAATTCACAAGCGTAATGGGAAAAAAGTAATGCCGATATTTTCAAAGCGATCCTGTTGACATGCTAACAAAAGTACTGCCCTGATATTGGACTTGTGAAAAAGGAAATGCAAGCGAAGTATTGTTATTTATTTAATAATGCCCGTCATTGAAGTATAATGGGAGCTCTACATACAGTATTATGAGCTCGATATTCTGGAAGTGGTGTGCAACCACACGATATTTACTAGTTGAAGCACAGTCGTTTCGAGGTGAATCAAAGTGGCTGATCAAGAAATATTAATTTCGGCCATTTTCGTTTGATCAGTACACACTTTAAGATTTAAGATTCTAAATTTCCAAAGCATAAATGAAATGTATAAAGAAAAGAACTTTATAACCCCTATTTCTTTGAACTAAAATTCTTTAAAATACGCTCCTGGCCACCCAAAATGCAACACCAAGCAGGACACGAGATAGCAAAGCCAGATTTACTGAACACATAACAGCAGATACAAAGATGAAACGATTGAGCTTACAAGCCCGTGCGACTTGCGGAACACGCAGACATCAATAGTTCGTGTGGCTCCCATGGCTAGTAATAACGGCCGCTACACGCCGCGGCATCGAACGAAAGAGGCTTTGAATGTGAGCTTGGGGTATGTCGGTCCAGGCTGCTTCCACATGTTGCCACAGTTCATCAGGCGTAGCCGCGTGTGGTGCTTGCCGGGCCACTCGGTTGCCGATCAGCGACCAGCCATATTCGACGGGCGATATATCGGAAGAACAGGAAGGCCACGGCAGCAGTGATACCTGGTTGGCCGTGAAGAATTGTTGCATGATGCGTGCCACGTGCGGGCGCGCATTGTCCTATTGAAACGTGGCCGCTGGCACGTCCTGTAAATTGTGGGAGGATTACAGGCTCCAAAATGTTGGAGTTGTTGCGGTAGCTTTTGAGTGTGCCGGCGATGCGTACCAGAGGGGTGTGGGTGGTATATCCAATTGCGCCCCAAACCATAACGCCAGGCGACGGACCGGTATGGAGAGGCATAATCCAGGCGTCATACAGTCTCCCGCATCGGTGCCGCCACACGCGGATCGGACCATCGTGTTTTTGCAGGCAGAAGCGTGATTCGTCGGAGAAGACATTGTCGTGCCATTCCGTAGTCCAGGTGCGGCGTTCAACGGGCCACTGCCACCGCACTTCCCGGTGGTGTAACGTCAATGGTAATCGGAGCAATGGGCGCCGTGCGACAAGTCCCAGCTACTGCCGACGACGTCGAACGGTACGTGCTGGCTGACACAGGTTCTTGCGCAACACACCCTAATTCCTGCGCTAACGTTCGTGATTTGGTGTTGCGAGCCGTCAATGCCCGCCGCACAACATTCCGGTTCTCCCGTTCGGTGGTGTGCCACAGCTGCGGCAATCGCTTCCGTCGTTCGGTCCAACCCTCCTGCACCCACAGAATCCATACTCGCCTCACTGTGGCTGGATGTCGTCCCACACGGGCGCCGATGTCTCGTACGATAAATCGCTGTCGCGATAAGCCACTATTCGTCCTCTGTCGAACTCCGAAACATGCTGGAATGACTGTTGTATTCTGCGACGAGGCTTCAAGAAGCTTCCCACGCACAGGTCCGGCAGCACAACACACTTTCATTACTTACACCCCGCCTACTGTGCACCCTTCTTACAGTGCTTCTCGGTGTCGTGCCGAGCGCACATGATTTGCATATGCCCTGCAATGCTAATCGTTTGCATACGCCTTGCAATGCTAATCGTTTACATGCATGTCCTCTCGCGGGCGACGCATGCTGCGAATTTCAGGTCAATCTGATGCTTCCTTCTTGGTGTTGCATTTTGGGTGGCCAGCAGTGTAGTTTACAGTAAAATGTTTTTTTAATTTTTACAATTTTATTTTTTCTAGGGACTTTGCCAATTTCCATATCACAGAACAAAAAGTGCATTATGCATATAAATAGGCTTCTCTGTGAAATTCCTTGCGTTTTGAGTCACTGGTACAGGGGTTGACATGCTCGGAAGTGGCGATGTATACGCGAATGCTTGACTTAGCACATGCACAGACATATTAAAGCGTTCCCGTAGAGAAATGTGCGTCCCTGAAAACTGCGTGCTGGCAAAGGAAGAAGGTACAAGACGCCACTATACTTGATTCTCTGCCGTGTGTCTGTTCAAGTGTTCTTTACCAGAAGATTTCGGTAATGTCGTAACACTAGCAACTTTAAAATTCACCAGTAGATATAGCGACGTGTCCTAGCATGGATCACGGGCTGAGCTCACAGCTTTCTTCTGTGATGACCGTCTATTCTGGAACGATTTAAGGGTCTGTCTTCAAATTGCGTTTGTAACAGCATCTGGAAAACACAGCCAGGATTGTCATTTCTGAAAAACGTCATATGGAAAATTTTTCGTCCTTCCTGGAGATCTGACCTTTTTAAATTAAAACTAAGAATACTGTATGTGTAAAGAAAACTTATGCGCAAACTATTCTCGACATAATTGTAGTAGCAGCGATGATCGATGATAGTAAACCTTTTAAGCACGAGGAATAAGACGGGTGCACGTTTCTAGTTAACTTCCATCAAAGTTTTTGAAACTAATTTATAACCTTTCTGACCGCAAAGATAACGAGAAAATTATCCTATTATAAACGGGAAGGATTTGCCATACAGTGCCACTCAGTTTTATTTTGTGAATGCGTAATCCGTCCTTCTTTCAAAACATGATATACAATTTCCGATTTAAAAAAGCTGCCTCTACGGAACGAAAGCTTGGTGATTTATAATAGCTTTGATACCCTTTTAACTTGCACATTTCATGTACTCCCTATATTTATTCCTTGTTTAACGTAAAAGCATAATTTTGTGTAAAAATATGGATAATTCCAAAGAAGCAATAATATTTGAAAACACACTAAATATAAATTTTAGTTGTATATGTTAAGAAAGAAAACATATATAAATTCGCTTTGAAAAACAAAAACATGAGTTATTTATTGAAGGCACGGCTAAAGTTTGTAAAACACTATTGTAACATATGTTTTCATTAAATGCAGGCCACAGGCAACCTTTCCCTCTGAATTACGGAAAGCATGGAAACGCGTGATCAGCTCACGATAGTAGAGATATACGTGAAGATCTACGTTCTTATGAAGGAAATGTACGTAACCGTGAAAATAATGGAGAAGATCGTGTGGAAGGATTTTGAGCATTTATGTCATGGAGCACCCAAAATTATGGCGCCATTGAGGGAGTACGTCAGAAGACATCTTCATATATGAATAAGACGTAAACTTGCAGGTATATCCTCATGTATCCCGTCACAGTGGTGCAATGGTCTAAGCAATGGGTTCTTTTCATTTTGTTGCAATGGGCGCCATGTTCGAATACCCGTGAGGCATGAATGCTGGGTATACCTAACGGCACTGGCTCCCTCCTTCCCTGGAAGTAGTGGCACTAAATTAGTGATGGGCGACTACTGATCCCGACTGCATGGACGACTGCCTATCGAGTTAGGCAGAGTAGTTGTTAAGCTCTCATTTAAAAAGTAAAAATTACTGGTGTTATTAAAACAAAACAATCTGACGCCAAACACTGACTGCAAAGAAAAGGAAAAGTAAGATGTTGGTATAACCAACATGAGTGGAACAGTTTGCTACGTTCGGACCATGAAATGTCGAAAATGCATCGCTATAACTCTGATCAAACAAAGAAAGGTACACTAAAGGAAATTCACTTGTGACATGAAATATCTCGGGATTACGATACTCCCCAAGTGACGAGCGTTGGCGACAGATGGAATGGCATATGTTCCATGCTAAAAGACGTAACGACAGACACACATAACGATGGTCTAGCACTTATAGAAACCCGTGTTACAACTGAAATCCATTTGTCTGTTCTTAAAGCCAGATAAAAGAGATATGTGCTTGACCAACACTCCGTCGAGGACCACTGCTACTGAATTCTACTGTAAGACAATTGAAGCCGTTTGTCACCTCGCATGCATGTGTTGCCGATGCGCTAGGTTGTAACATGATTCGGGAGAGATGACTACCGATCACTTCAGTAAAGAACGGTTGTCTTTCAGAAAAGAACGAACGTCATTTTCCTTCGTTTCTTACCACTTCAAATTTTTCGTCGTGTTGTACAAAATCTTTAGTTGAGGACTCCTGTTTCCCGTGGCACAGCTGACGCCAGTCTGTTTAGCGTGCAGACATCCGATGGGTCCTCGAAAATGCACATTGCACACCTGGCCATCACAAAGTGACCTCGGAGGAACCGTGCATCTACAGGTGTTTAACATGCAGGTTAATTGTCCATAATTTTTAAAAATGAGAATAATACTGCAATTTTATCAGTTGTATATATTTTTTTATTCGCAAACCTAGTTTATCATTTACATTTCAATATTCCTTCTATTATTATTGTACCTAGAAGCGCTCAACAGTGAATTTATCATAGGTTCCAGTTTTTTAAGTAAAAAATAATTTATCTAAAAGTGTAAAATTATAAAGGGTTAAGCACCTGATGCATATGTTTATACGTTCTGAAAAGCTTTTCGCAAAGCTTGTACGTAGAATTTTTCGCTGTATGATATGTTCTGATCAGGAGTTCATGATAGGAAATGTACTTAGAACAACAATAAGTGAATTCTGTAGAATTCATTGTCTACCTTTGTCTTCAAGAATGTAAAAAAACCCGTCAAATTTTACGTACGGAAATTCGAAAAAGAAAAATATCAAGAAGCTACATGTTTAGAAATAATACAGTAAATTACGCTTTGACCGGGGGAAAAGTTTGAGATAGCTGGAGTTCCAGATATCGCAGAAAATAAAAAAAAATAAAAATGTCCGAATAAGAAACAGGAAAGAACTATTTCTTCGTCTTTAAGTTTAATCATGAAATTATTATGTATATACTATAATGTATGTATAACTATTACCAGAACTAACACAAATTAAAGTTATGCATACGTGATGTGTCCCGTTTAGAAATAACTCGAAATATTGGCTTGGGGTTTTCATTTCCAATTTTAGTTAATTTTAAAATCATTCAGTTTGTTTAAAAAATGAAGTAATTCTAAAGGTATATTTTTCAATATAGTTTTGAAAAAATAATATGCACTTTTTACTTCTACGTTCGTACGCAATGGTTCTTAGCTTGTAGGAGATGCATTCCCGTTGTCCTCCGATGTCTTCGTCATGTCCTGTTACTTCTGCGATCATTTCCTCATCACTAAGCATTTTAGTTGTTATTAGTTCGTCATCGACCCACACATATTCATACAAATACGTCATTCTCTCTTTAAACATTTCCGGTAATCCCGGTGTTTCTATAATTTCCAAATTTTCTTCAATTTGTTACTTGTTCCTATCAGTTACCGGACTGGGAGAAAAAATCCCCTTTTCTGAAAACAATGCGAAATGCCATATGTTTTGTTGTTCCATGTGTTAGAGATTAACCGAATAAATTCATGCCTTGCATTTATTTATTCCACACAAAGTATTTCTGAATATTCATCATTTAGATTCCGTATTACTTTAAACAAAGGACAAATTTGTTTGATTTCGCAAAAATCTAATTCTCCTGCAATTATTTCACGAAATTCTATTATTCATACGTAGTGTTCTATTAGAAATTAATTGTTTAAACTCCCCAAATTCATATACGGCAGTTTTATTCTTTGTGTGAAAAAAATGGTAAGAATTCTGCATGGATTGATGGCACGTAAAATCAGTTCGTGATGAATTGACTTGGAATGACACAATTAAATTGAGGAAGGTTAGGTGGCTGTATCTTTTCTATTATTTTTAGTTATTTGAGAATGTCAAATGAAAGAATTTACTGAGTGTATTATATCTCTTTCCTACCGATAATAATGCAAAGAGGTAAAGAATTTTAGCAAAGTGAAAGCATTGTATCCAAATACAGAAGAAATGTTTAATGACTGTTACGACACTTTAAGGTTAGTGGGTAGCCAGCACAACCTTGTTATCCCTTCAAGGCGGGGCTTGCATGCCATTGGCAGGCCTTTCCGTCATCGTTACTGCTTCGTAGTTCAAACAGAGATGTTTGATATTATTCATTTTAAATCTATTAAAAGGCGAATATTTAATTTTTTTCTAAAACGCAATTAAGCACCTACAAAAACTTTGCAAGATACTTATTTATAACTTATTTTAAAGGGAAATAACTGCCAGGTTCGAATTACATTGGTATCTTGAAAAACAATGACTGTGCCAATTAAATAGCAAATGACTACTATATTTTAAAAAGTGCCAGCTGTTAAATATTATGTTCCATGATATAAATTGAGCATTTTAGTTAGACATAGGTTGTTTTAATTTTAAAAACTACAATGACAATTCAATATATCGTCATATAACATATTGATGCCGCAAAGAGTACCTGGGTTTTTGTGAATCGGAAACTTCAAAACAACGAGTCTCGCAATATATCGAATAAATCTTGTAAAATTTTTCTACTGACGACGCCTGTGATTCATTTTCCTTTTTCCCAGCAAAATCACGATTAAGTGAATTCGTAAAGAAGTTGAATCCATGTTGTGTGCTTAGGTATTAGGTATGCAGCTTAATTCTCGGCCCCTAACCGCAAGCGATCATAGAACGTCGGCAAATGCAAATAACTGTGTGCGATAATGGCTGATTGCAGCCTAATCCTACAACATCCCAGGCAACCGTAACCGTTCAGAGCTGTAGTGACAGAAGGGACGAACGTTGCCGGTGAAAGCAATGTCGTTCGAAAAGCAGCATATGAGGCACTGCCTCTTGTTCGCGTTTTAGCTGACAAAAACTGCCGCGTAAGCCCAGGTACCAGTACCAGAGCTCTTTCAGCCCTTCCAGCAGAAGTTGCACATGCAATCAAGAACATGAAGCGAGCAAAAGCTCCAGAAGAAGATGGAATTACTATAGACATCATACAAGAAGCAAGTGGAGAAATTGAAACAGTACTCGCCCAAATTTTCACTCGATGCCTTACTGAAGGGAATATTCCTGAGGATTGGAACAACGCTATAATGATCCTGCTACATAAAATAGGTGACATTGAGGATCTAAGGAACTACAGACCTATCAGCCTCCTATCAGTGGTTCATAAAATCTTCACTAAAGTTCGTTCACACCGTTTGAAGGTAACACTGGACATGGCTCAACCGAGAGAACAAGCTGGATTCAGAAGTGGCTACAGCACAATAGATCATATCCACGTATTGAGAGAACTAATTGAAAGAGCGAAGGAATATGAACTTCCATTTTGCATGGTATTTATCGATTATGAAAAAGCCTTTGATTCGGTGAAACCATCAGCAGTTACAATGGCTCTGAAATCCTGCGGTATTGAAGATGCATACATTAATATTATTAAGAACATCTATGAAAATGCAAGTGCAAAGATTCGGCTGTTTGTAAATACAACACACATAAAAATTGGAAAGGGAGTGAGACAAGGGGACACCATATCTCCGAAACTTTTTAATGCCACATTGGAAAATGTCTTTCAATAACTGAACTGGGAAAACAAAGGGATAAAGATTAATGGACATTATCTAACCCACCTTCGTTTTGCTGATGACATAGTCATTTTTTCAACTACCCCATCAGAGCTGCAGAGTATCATCCAAAAACTTGCTGACAAGAGTAAAGAAGTGGGATTAAAAATGAACTTTCATAAGACAAAAGTGATGTTTAATGCTTTTACACGAAATGAAGATTTATCGATTGATGGAGAAAAACTGGAGATAACAGACACGTACGTTTATCTTGGACAGCAGATATCGAGTGAGGGTCACATTGATGAAGAAATTAATCGGTGTACAAATCTTGCCTAGAGAGCTTTTGGAAGAAACAGCATAATTTCCAAGAGCAGTATGACATTATGTCTTCAAAGAAAAGTGTTTAATCAATGCCTCCTTCCAGTGCTTACGTATGGTGCAGAGACGTGGACCTTAACTAAAAGAGACATACAAAGGCTGCAGGCAACTCAAAGCAGCATGGAGAATTGCATGCTTGGTGTAACCAGGAGAGATAAGAAGAGGAACTCGTGGATCCGAAAAATGACAAGAGTGGAAGAAATCATGATCAGAGTTAAATCCCTTAAATGGCAATGGGCTGGACATACTGCCAGAAGGACAGACCATCGATGGACAGCCGAAATTTTAGATTGGATTCCAAGGGACAGGAAATGACCCAGAAGAAGACCACATGGGAGATGGGTGGATGAAATTCGAAAGTGTGCGGGAGTGACATGGAGGAGACTGGCACAAGACAGACCTTTGTGGAGGAAACTTGGGGAGACTTTCGTCCAGCAGAGATTGATAATGGTTGACAATGATGATGATGATATATGATTCAACCAATAAGCATTGAAAAAACGTAAGTGAGACTGCGTAACACAAACAATACAGAGTGCCTTTACAAAAACAATTTATGGTGCAATTTCTCCACACAACAAAGTAGTACTGAAATTTAGACAAAATGGTAAATTCAAAGAATTTACATTGCTTTGGATTTCGGAACCAGCTAACACCACCTCTGTGGCATTTACGAAGCATAATACAGAAGATATTCTTGATGAGTGTCTGGAGCAGCTCGTCCCATATTAGAAGCAACACGTTGCAGAGGTATCACAGTGTACTGGGGTATGGAATGTTGTTATCCAGACATCGCTTCAGTGGCGGCTTTTCAGGTAAAGTAGGTAAAGTGCCTCTTCACCTATTTTACTTGAAATAAAGTTTTATTCAGTAATTTGTATAATATATTCGTTTTTGCCTCTATTGTTTTACAAAATACTTAAAGTTTGGATTATACATCAATTCACATAGCGCGTTCAATACGGAAAACAAGTCCTTATACGCAAAACAGTGCAAGGGAAGAGCCGAAATGAAAACCCTTGAACGTCTGCAGCTTTCGACCGAGTTGCTATGGTAACCGTGACGTCAACCTCCCCTATCTGGTGCACAAGTGAAATGTTTTGGCTTTCGGCGCCGAGCCTCTGCATTTGGAGTCGTGACTTTCGAAGGAGATCACCGTGAAACGAGACGGTGTACCCACGGTACCTTACAATCCACTAGGCCTTTTTCCTTGCGGTTTTGTGGTACATGCTTTCCAAAAGAGATTTGTTTTTTCGTGTTTTGTGATTATTTGTCAAACAGTTTAGCTGTTACTGTAGTTTCGGGCACAGTTTAACAGTTAGTGACAGTTTTAATTAAAGTATGTATCCTGTGAACGATATTGTTTGTAATTTATTACAAACTCCATTTAATCGGTGGAAAGATGAAGATAAAAGTGACATTTTACTTCAAGGACGACCGACGGATTCCCTGACAGTTGTTGCCAAATAGGAAAGAAAGAAGAGCGGTAAATCTTACAATATTAATTTTAAAAATTGTTCGTTTACTGAATATAAATGGCTTTGTAGTACTTCTGTGTTACAAAAATTATTTTGTTGACCCTGCTTACTTTTTAGTAATAAACATTCGGCGTGGAATAAAGACGGATTCTCAGATTTATTAAATATAACACGTTCGTTTCATGAACATGGTGATTCTAGCGAACACCTGAAATGCGAGTTAATGCTGAGGAATTTTGAAAAAAATCAGAATGCCATTGCCGATGCCCTGAGGGAGAATGTTAGGCTTTTGAAAATGCATTTCAACGAAAGCGTTCGTTTAAATATGCTTTTCCTGGAGACAGTGATTGATGCAGTATTATATTTGAGCAAACAAGAACTAGCATTATGTGTCCATGACGAAAGCATGGACTCGATAAATCGTGGAAATTTCAAGGAATTACTTTAATTGTTGATATCAAGAAGTCCTTTAGAAATTCAAAATCAATACAAAAAGATAAAAAATGTCTTCACAGGTTACTCAAAAACTATTCAAAATGAATTAATTGAATGTATTTCTGAATATATAAACGATAACGTTCAAAATGAACTAAATGAAGCTCAATGCTTTTGTATGCAAGTAGATGACAGCACAGACATAAATCAAACTTCTCAGTGCTATTTAATACTAAGATTTGTTGATTCGGAAGGTGCATTGGCTGAGCGATTTTTTAGTTTCCACGACGTGAGTGGTGATCGAACGTCAGAAGCTTTCTACAAAATGCTAGACAAAATTTTGGAACAAATCGATTATCAACACAAATTAATAGGACAATGTTGCGATGAGGCAAGTGTAATATCTGGACCCTTGAATGGGCTCCAGAAAAAATCATGGATAAAGCTCCTCAAGTTGCTCCGTTTGAAACTCGTATTACAGCAGAGTTTTTCTAAAATTTCAAAGTGTCGTATATTTTATACAATTCTCAGTTGAATTCTTTCGTTTTTTCACCACCACGGCTAACTGGGATTATCAACTGTAACTGTCACTGCTCAAGGCTCTGTCACTTCGGCCATCTCTACGGGGATTCGCATATAAGAAAAATGCCACTTTTTGTCGCTAGAGGGTGCAGACTCCGAACCAGTTAATGTTTTTTTTTTTTTTTGTGTGTTTTTTTTTTTTGGCTGATCGTAAGTAGTCTTCATGTGTGCCGTCCTATTTAAACGTGCATTATAGCGCGGTAAATCGAGTCTGTTTTAATCTATTTTCATGAAGTTAATCATTTCAGTTAAGCAACTGTATGAACGCAAAATAAAGGGCAGAATTTATTTTGTGGCTTATATCGTACTGAAACTGCAAAGGTTTTCTTGATTGAATTCAGTAGCTACCATAATGTACTGCTGTGAACCTTATTGTAACTCCAAAAAAGGGAAAACCAAAGGTTATTGAGTATCTTCGGTTATTGTGTGGCAACGTCACCCAAAAACAGAACAATAACCTTAGACCCAGGGGAGAGTTTCTGATTCGGAAAGTTTGGAATTGCGAGATTGCAGATTTGGCGTTCCAGTTGGGCTTAATGGTTCGATCACACACACTGTTTGGACGATGATTCCTATTGCAATTTCGTTTCAATTCGATTATTTCTGATACATTTTTATCTGATTGCCATGCTTGAATGGTTTATCGTGTGGCTTTGCCACATGATTTGGAAAATTTTTGTGATTGTGATTTTTCTGGTTTGGATTTTGAAAAATAGGTAAGCCGTTTATTAATTAAATATCGAGTATAAATTAGAGTTTTTATGTAGTCAATGCTGTATTTCAAGAAAATAGTTGCTTCAGGAAAGATATTGTTCACGTTTCTATACATAAAAAAAAACAATCTTGTACGAGGGTTCGTTACTGTTGTGGTAATTACATAAGAGTTTATCTCATCTATCCGTTTCTTTACTCCATTCTATGGAACATTCGTAATTTTACAACAATTTACGAACGATTTACAATTTTACAAAAGATTTTATTCTTTTGTAAAATTACGAATTCGTTGTTTTTTTAGCAGCTGAAGAAATTTAATAGCAAGACAAATCAAATGACTTCTCATCAAACGTTTGTTTATTTACATGTCAAAATATTCCACACAAGAACCTACGAAATTCGGATTTCTGACAAATAGTGAATAATCACACAACAAATCAATTCAACTTGCAAAGAGGATTTTAAACGATATGAACACTTTTGATATTACATTTTTGGCAATAGTATTTAATGAAATTTTTGGCCCCACCGATCTATTCGAAATCTAGCAGAAAAAATCACTAGACCTAAACTACTGTGTAACTCAAATTAAAAAAAAACTCGTGAAATTTTGAAGTATTTGAAACACTGGAAAAACTAGCAAAATCACATAAATAAGCAGATCTAAACGGGAATATGCTGCTCTTCAACAAGAAACAATTTTTTAAGATTATAAACAATTGTATTTTGAAATTTTAGACCACATTCTTATGGAAATGGATATAAGATTTCAAGACTGTGGAAAACTTTAATATGTTTGTCCTGCTGACACAACCAAATTCGAACAATTTAATTCAAGCTTTCCCTCTCACGCTTTTGAAAATCTACAACATTTTTACCGAAAAATATTTACTGAACTCCAGCGCCTTAAAAATGAACTGAGTGTTGTATATGCAAACGAAAAGTTAAGGAATATATCGACTCAAGAACTTCTTCGAGTGCTTCATGAAGATAAAGGCATTTTTACAAAAGCTTATAAATTGGTTGCCTTCATTTTAACCATTCCATCTACAAGTGTGTCAGCGGAAAGAAGTTTTTCTTGTCTTAAAAGAATACAAACTTACTCACGAAACACTATTTCTCAAGATAGACTTGCTTATTTGACAAATACTTCTATTCAGAAAGATATTTTATTGATGCTCACAAAAAGACAACCATTCTATGACGACATAATCGACAAATTTGCAGGTTTAAAAGAAAGAAGAATTGGTCTAATATACAAAAAATAGGTCAGTCCTCATATAGTGATTTTCATTGAAGACAGTAGATATCTTTTCATATTGCTCTTGTAGCTCTTCACCTATTTTTTCAACCACGAGCCGCCCCTGCATCGCTTCACAGCGTTTAAAGCGTTCTCAGTACGATTAAGATCAGGAGACTCGTAAGGCAAATTTAATGATTCAATATCATGATTATTCAGCTCCTGAAGAACCTCTTGGAACGATGACTGGTTGCATTGTCTTCGAGAGAACAGAAGACATGTTCAACAGCAGCGTCAAACAGTGTTACAATAAGCACAATGATCCCTTTTCTTTACGTTTAGGCTTTCATTTTGCTTTGACAAACATGCAAGGAAGTACGGGCATTAAAACAAACTCCTGCCCGTAACAGAACTGACTGCTGCTGGTAAGATGGACGTAGTGTACTTATTGTGGCTGTGTTCGTGTTCCTGATCTCCTCCACACGTGTTCTCGTCGAGTATAAGGACAAACGACTAAAAGGGATTCTTCTGTGAAAAGTAACTCGTGCTGCTCTGTATTCGATAAGATTTACGGTTAGACCCATATGAATCTTTGACACGGGGAGCTTTGCCTTACGAGTTTCATGATCTTAATGTTGTACCGTCAGCTCACCGTGTCAAACATTCATATGGGTCTAACCATATGAATCTTTGACACGGTGAGCTGACATCTATGTTGTTGACTTCGTGCCGCTTCAGTACTTACGGTTATCCAGAATCAGCTTGAAGCTATTCTCGGAGTTGGCTAATGTAGATACTAAACGTTCTCCGAACATTTACACTCAGGTCGCGACCTTGCCGTTTGATGATCAACATCTGGCAACTGTTCCTGGGTTGATCTACAACATTTTCATGCTGTAGAAATCTTATATATTGTCGACTTACTTCACATTGATAATATCCTATAGCAGCAGCCATAACTATCTGCCGTACACCTGCCTATAACATGCCATATACCCTATTTATGTTGTCGATGCTTCAACGTCGTCTGGTCATCATTTCAGGTTAATCGCACTCTGACGGCAATACTTTCAGCAACCTTCTAGACCAAGCAGTAAAACGACTCGTTTTCCGCTTTTCGCAGAGTTTGTTATTTGATCTTGCAGGCCAAGTGGTGTGTTGCGATGCTGCTAAATTACATATGACGTAGTGACACTGATAATTGATCTCCAAACGTTGCTAAATTTGCATATCACCAAGTTTTACCTTCGATACCACAGTATTCCTAACTTTTTTGTGAGCAGTACTTTTGAAAATTTCTAATTGTTTTAATTTTGGTTTCAAATGACGTAAACACTGTTTCCTGCAAATGACTAAAATTGTGAATTTCATCTCTGCTACTCATTTCTTAAAAGGCGTACTTTTTGATGTTATTTCCTGCAGCAGTTTGCGCCGTTTGTTTGTTATGGTATCATTTCTTCCGGAAAGTTTGTTCAGAATCATTTCGAGCTGATCATTTACAAATTTTCATGGCCTCCGCAAATCGTACAGCTGTAGGTCTGTTTCTTATGAATAATGCAGAGCCCCTCCAGGCCGAAACACCTGACTCGAGGAACACTCACCTGAGTTTGAAACCTTTGAGTGGTCTCCGGATTTATATCTTGTGGAATATTTCTGAGATGCCTTTGACCGGAACATTAGATCAATGGACCGTGGACCGACTTCTCGAGTGGAGTTGTGGACCATACTAAAAAAGACATTGCTGGAATTACCTCCGAAAGCCTTCAGACATCCGGTGCAGTCGATGCCTCGGCGTGAACAGCTAATATTCCTGCTAGATGAGAACCAGAACGGTGTTATATAGGATATCTTATGGATTGTCCGTTGAATGCGTAATATCACACAAATAAACGCTTAAATCATATTTTCAAGCAAGAAACTGAGACACTGCAGACTTTATTGCCCTGTACTACAACAGAGCTTTATTTTTATTTATTTTTTGATTGCAGGTTCAACGACCACCGTGAACAACTGAATAGGCTATAAACCGTTGTCCGTCCCTAATTTAGGTTCACTTGTTCCAGGGAAGGGAGAGATCCAGTGCCGTAAGGCAAACACAACATCTATGCCTCACCGGGATTCGAACCTGTACCCCCTTTGGACTAATGATCAGAGGCCATCTCTTAGACCACTGCGCCACCGGTCAGCTGAGTTTTTTTTTTTAGAAAATATGTAACGAGAAAGATAAGTCAGATTACACATGTCTGGAGATATCTACTACTGAACAAGACCGACTTCTTTGTTTAGAACGTAAAAGAATAAAGACAATTTAAGAAAAAGTTCAACATGCATGTGCGCTGCATTTCAGTAAATTTGTTCAGAAATTGAAATAATACTGTATGATAATAATGTTTCTTTGCATCTCTCTAAACAGAAAACTACTTGGAAATTACCGGAACGATCTTAAAAAATGCGAACAATGTTCGGGAAGCTCAGAATCGGATGACAACAATAATGCCACCCACGAGTCTTGGATTCTGTGAGGCACGTAAGTTGGTTTTCAAACAAGAACACCAACCATGCTTCAGAATATTCGCTGAATTCAGTCAGCGCTGACGAAAAATAGGATATCAACTCACGCGAAATATATGTTCCAAGTACGTCCTTCCGATTTTAATTGTTACTGAGATCAGGTACCTACGGATCAGGGAGTAGATGAGAAGAGTCCTTTTAGAACCTATTAAACCATTCTTACAACACATTGGCGAGAGACGCTCTTCTACTGTTATCACCACTTTGCCGTCAGATTCAGAAAATAAGTGTATTTATTCCACTAAACAGCTCAGGTGTTCGTTAGATATAATCTCACCTTCCACTGGTACAAACGGTTCAGTCCGAACCGAATGATATTTTTTGCATGTTTTACCGAATGATATCTTTTTTTACCTTTGAGAAAATATTACTTCGTTTTGCTTTGTTTATTGTTACCTGGCAAAACACTCGCCTACATTCAGAACTTTTTCGAATTCCGCAGAAACTTTGTTACCATGTTTCATAACGTACTGTAACTTAAGAATCAGTATGCCCCCTGCGTAGAACAGAGAAACGTGTCATTTGCATGCGACCCACAGGAGAAGCCAGGATCGGCATGTAATACACGTATTATGGGAGATGTTTTCCTGGGACACTATTTATCTACTATCAGAGATAAATAGCGAACGTCACCTCATTCTTGTCCATCGCTACAGAACATGTTCTTCCGTTTATGCTGACTGAGTTTCTAAACCGAAATCGGGTAATTCACCAAAATAACGTAATGTCTTATAACGCCCGTGCTGCCCAGAGGTGATTTGAAGAACAAAATAAGTATTTCAAGTTAATGCTTTGGACGCCTGTTTTTTCCATGCACGAATTCAACTGGGCACATTCTGTGACCATAGTAAAGCCCACTACGATGTATGACCCCATTTCTAGGAAAACTGGACAAGCTAATTTCAATACGGGTGTTTCCCGTAAGGGTTGATACGTACCCGAGAACGCATGCAGTATGTGGCAAGCCGCATGTGTTTTTGGCCATCTGGTCAGGGAGAACATGTATAATTAAAAGTTCGTGGTTAATACGTCTTACCCAGGATGTTATTCTTTAAGTCTTCTCTCATAACCCAATGCATTCTAGGATATAACTTACGATTTTTGAATTTTTGGCTGGTAAATTAAAGTTTTGACCATTTTATAAAAATAATTATTAACAAGTTAGAACCTTATACGGATGGGTTGTTATTTAAAAACAGAAAACTTCAGAGGAATGTCTTCAGTTGTATGGCCGTGAAATAATCAACGCCGTTGATCTAACATCATTACCGTTGTCTCTCACGACTACGTAAAGTTAAAGTGCGGCAAGTTATATTATTAGTAGTTCCTGAGATGTACAATAAGACGCACATCCCTTTTGTAATAACCGAAAAAGGAAATTCCAATCCAAACAGATACTATTCGCAGGCTATGGATGCAGGAAGAAATATCGCTGGATTTCGTTCTTGATAATGATCAGCAGTTATATTCATATTGTGGGTGAAAGGAATAAATATGCGGAATGTCCAAACCACACGGGATTTTTTCGTTTTTTCCGTGCACTTTGTTCCAAAATTTGAAGTAACAATACGGCTCAAGTATTATTACTCTGAAACTATTCGCATGATAGGACTCTTACGAGTTGGATTCAGATTAAACAGACTCAATTACCGAACACCTGGCGTTAGAATAATGCTCAGAAAATTCAAATACATTACTCCAATAGCCACAAATTTTAGTCGTTGATGTTCTTTTCAAACTTACAGGAAAGTTTATCACGGTAAAATTCTAAACATCATCAGTCAATAGCAACTCCTTGCTATATAATTTGACACATACTACATATACGTACCAGCGAAGTGCAGAATGTCTTAGATTTTGTAGAGCACAGATTCCGTAAAGACTAAATCTCGAAATAATCAACGGACAGTAGAATTTTTAAGTAATTTTCACACTGCATCCATGGAATTTTCATTGCTTTAACAAGTGTGATATCCGTAAACTTTCCGCCATTTCAGTGCCAGAACTCATATGGGACTCTTATAAATTTAAAATAAAAACACCAGTAATCTTTATTCTATAAATATAATAATAAATGTAATAACCGAAAAAGGAAATTCCAATCCAAACAGATACTATTCGCAGGCTATGGATGCAGGAAGAAATATCGCTGGATTTCGTTCTTGATAATGATCAGCAGTTATATTCATATTGTGGGTGAAAGGAATAAATATGCGGAATGTCCAAACCACACGGGATTCTTTCGTTTTTTCCGTGCACTTTGTTCCAAAATTTGAAGTAACAATACGGCTCAAGTATTATTACTCTGAAACTATTCGCATGATAGGACTCTTAAGAGTTGGATTCAGATTAAACAGACTCAATTACCGAACACCTGGCGTTAGAATAATGCTCAGAAAATTCAAATACATTACTCCAATAGCCACAAATTTTAGTCGTTGATGTTCTTTTCAAACTTACAGGAAAGTTTATCACGGTAAAATTCTAAACATCATCAGTCAATAGCAACTCCTTGCTATATAATTTGACACATACTACATATACGTACCAGCGAAGTGCAGAATGTCTTAGATTTTGTAGAGCACAGATTCCGTAAAGACTAAATCTCGAAATAATCAACGGACAGTAGAATTTTTAAGTAATTTTCACACTGCATCCATGGAATTTTCATTGCTTTAACAAGTGTGATATCCGTAAACTTTCCGCCATTTCAGTGCCAGAACTCATATGGGACTCTTATAAATTTAAAATAAAAACACCAGTAATCTTTATTCTATAAATAAGTGGGTTGTTTCAAAAATTCCTTTAAAAACATAAAATTCTAGAACTTCTGTCACCTGAACCACTGCATCCGAACTTATAACCGGTGACTGCATATCGCACTTAAAATTGCTCGCCAGTCTGTGGTTAAACTCGAAAGCAAAAAAAAAAAAAAAACATTTTCTGGATTTCACGCAAAACTAAACACAAGGTCATATTTGAAACATTACCATTTATATGAAGTCATTTGCAAACAGTATTTAATTAAATATACAGTGATTTTTCCGAAGTTACAGCGAGTTCAATAATTGTATTTTCATTGAAAAATGTTATCAACCCCGTAATAATGGTTATATTTGATACATTGCATTCAGGATTTGTGTTTTCGTCCCGTAATGTGGGCGAAATGAAATTGCATGGGTAAAATCTACAAAAACGTAACATTCAGGGATTCCTGATAAACTGACACTTTTCTTAATCTCGAAGTGAAAACAATATTCTGAAAACTTTGTTAGGAAAAATACATATTTATATATACTGAAAACCCTCAGGTATTCTAATGACCTTTTGAAACAGCTTTGTGATATGCACCTAAAGACCATAACATTGAATTTCAATTGTCAGCAGAAGGAATACTTCAGCATATCTTGCTGTTTCACTGAAACAGAAATCTACATCACATAGGTACAGTGTAATTCGATCAGATTCTCATACTTCCATTACTTCAAATTCAAAATATTTAATACTATTCTAGTGATCCGATTTTTTGGCGTAGGAAAATATACATAAGCGTTTCCAAGCTTTCACACATCAATCATGCTCCCGCGTTCAAATGTTCATGTTCCCGCGTTCAAATGTTCATGTTTGCGCATTCAAATGTTTATGTTTCCGCTTTTAAATATTCATGATGCCGTGTTCAAATGTTCATGTTCTCGCGTTCAAATTGTTAAGCATTCTATTATTTAGTTTGCGATTTCTGTCTAACGTCCTTTAAAAAGGCATTTGGTTGATGTGCGAATGCTTGGGAACGCTTATGTACATTATATTTTGCCAATAAATCGGTTCACTAGTATAGTGTTACTATATTCTATATAATTGGTATACTGTTCCTTGTTAACAGTTTACTTCAAATTCACTGTTAATTTTTGGATTCATATCTTTGTCGTGGAAGTGTTCCTTTATGAAAGTTTCTTTACCAACTATGCTCACCATAAATCTGAATCAGAGGGAAATTTTCCACATCTCTTCAAACATTTTCGGGGAGTGCTTCTGGTATAAGTTGAACATTCATATACTCTACTAATACGTGAAAAGTGAAGAGACCTTAAATACCTCCAAATGCTATTGCATACATGCTGTTGAACTTCCACAGCTGGACTGCGCAGTGTTTTTTCTATTTTTTGTTTACAAACTTCAATCATTTCATTTATTACTTGCGAAAACTTTTAAGAAATAAATTGTGGCTTCGGCAAAAAAAACGTGCTGAACTCTCAATTGTCTCCTTTCCGGTTTGTTTCCGATTGAAAACAAGGAGAAGGTGAGAGGCATTTATATCTTATCCTGACCGTGGGTTCTGGGAAGTACCAGTGTAGCAGCCAATTTTTAAGAAATATTTAAAGAAAACCTAGAACAGATTTTGAAGATGACAATCCGATTTTTGGTGTAAATGTGACAAAGATGGAAAGCCAGATAATATCCGGAAATTTGAGAATTTAATAGTCCTGGGGCGGAACTCCAATCCTCGTCTGCCAGATAGGGCCCGGGTATGCTAACCACTACACCACCTAGGACGATCAAGTTTGAAGTTTCCGATTAATTTGAATATAACCATCACAACATTCACTAGTCGAAGCAACCGGCATTCATGTTTAGCGAATCTTGAAGTTAAGAATTCCATCCCGTGGTTGCCCAGAGAAGCATATAAGTCATGAAAGAAATACGGGATTACACCATATAATACAGATTTTGAAGATGGAAATCCGATATTTGGTTTAAATGTGACAAAGATGGAAAGCCAGATAATATTCGAAAATTTGAGAAATTCATCGTCCTGGAGTTGGATTGGAACTAGCGTTTCCCAGATAGCGCCCGGGTATGCTAGCCACTACACCACCCAGAACGACCAAGTCTCAAGTTTCCAATTAATTTGAGTATAACCATTACAGGATTCGCTAGTCGAATCAACCGGCATTTTCTTTCATGAACACCTACTATTTGCACTTAACGAAATCAATTTAGAGAAGTTCATAAAAATTTCTGCCAATAGTTTACGATTTCGAAGTCAAGAACACAATTTACGACATATTCAGTTTTTCCGGATATTATTTTAGGTGCTTACCAATCTGCGAAGAATTACGGTCTCTCGATATGTGTAAAGTATTCAAGAGACAAAACAGATCTGGAATCTAGTTAAATACACATTTCAAAAAATCAGTTGACTGTAGTTGGTTCCAATGCCATAAATATAATAAGGACACCTTCCAATAACATTACATTATCAAAAATGTAACTTTTTTTTTCACAAGAAGGCACTTTGTATTTTGTCATGAAACTACAAAGCATTTAGTACCGACGTATTTTATGTGGCATGATGTTTTTCTGTCACTATCCAGGAAAAGGGCATGGAATTCCTGTGTTTCTTTAATACTCGGCTTGTAATGTCCAGTGTTATTGGATAAAACAATAAAATGAAAAGGAAAGGAATCAAACAAAAAATGTCAGTCAACCGTTGGAGTGTGAACATTTCTCAGATCGCGAGGTTGAATATATTTTTGGAAGATGCAAAATATAGCGTCTTTGTTCTGTTTCGGGTATAAGTAAAATGCCGCAAAGTGGATCTCGTGAATGCAGTCATGCATGGAATATCATGAATGGAATACGGGATAACACCATACAACACAAATTTGGAAGATGTGAATCCGTTTATTGGTGAATATATGACAAGGATGTTAAATCAGACTTAATATAACATCCATGTCAGTAATAACAGTCTCACTTAAATCTGACTTAACATCCATGTTATATTTACACCAATAAATGGATTAATATCTCCCAAAAGTGGATCTCGTTAGCAGACTATCACACGTTTTTCTTAATTACTGAAATAATCGTCACATCGGCAAACACGGCTTGCTCAAACGAACGACACCGCACCCTGCGAAAAGTTCAGAGGCGCCGAGGTTAGCTTTTTTGCGGCTATTGTAATTAGCGCCGATCAGCGACTATTATTGGAGACGACAAAATATCTAACTCTTACCGGAATTATCATAACAATCACAGAGCTATTTTGATAAAATAGCGGAATCGGTAGCCTTGTTTATGTTGTTGACTTCCATATCACCGAGGACGACTGTTAATTTACATTGAACATCTTTCACATGTGACCGCACTCTTGTAGATTCCAACACAAAAAACGCTTGTGGGGCTCGTCAACAAATACTGTGGTACATGAAACCACCAAAACTAAAACGGGCGCTAAAGTAAGCAGTTGTTGACGAAATCAAATGTATTTACCCTTAAGGTTTTAGGAAACGATTCTCATTTCAAACCACAGTACTGCGTAAATCTGATTGAGTACATTCAACTTCCGTATTTTGGGCATTATATTTCCCTTACAATTTTGTGTTTTACGTTACACGCTAGAATGATTTATTTCATTTACTTGTGTCTCCCTTAGAGCTAGAACTTTTCCCCTTAGCGTATTAACACTGGCCGTTTAAATCCAAATATAAACAGCCGAAGAATACGATACCAGATATCGGCTAATTGCTGGAAATACTTGGCGCTCCGACTTTCGAAAGATCCACTATCCCATTTTTTCGACAAAAGTACCCTCATCTGCCCCGTGGGTAAAATTTCTGCAGCACGAAAGCGCCTTATTACGGTGCGTAGCGAAATCAGACTTTAGGTGGAGACTCCGTGTAGACGCTCTGAAACGCAAGCTTTGCATTATTCACAGATTCACTTATAAGCATCAAACTGATGATGATGACATCACATATATTGATTTAAGTTCATTTACGACTTATAGCTCTAGAAGATGCTGGAGAATATAAATTGCAAATCTACGTGTTTAGCCACTATACAGGTGCAAATGATTCAACATAAACAAAAAGTGTGCCACAACTCACTTATTAGCTATTAAATACACCTAAGACAACAGATAATTGCTACCTCAGGGTTTTCAACAGTAGTAAAACTTACAAAATTAGTTAAAAAAATTATAAAACTTTAATAATTATATATTTATGTTTGCAAATAAATACTGAACACAATATATTTATTTATGTAATGTTGCTTTAAAACAGTTCAGACCTTTTGTAAAGTCGTAAAACACAACTTTTGTTTGAAAGAAACTTGAAACAACACAAAGAAAATTTTAGCTGCTTTCAGGGTCTGATATTTTCATG
Organism: Macrothele yani; assembly: GCA_039090855.1. Lineage (NCBI taxonomy): Eukaryota > Metazoa > Arthropoda > Arachnida > Araneae > Macrothelidae > Macrothele > Macrothele yani. The sequence goes on from CM077016.1 coordinate 21,172,848, forward strand.
TTTTATCAAAAGAAATTGCGTTGTTTTATATCCACATGTAAACATAAAGCTGGTGACATTGTAGGGCATTGTTTCTCTAAGTATAGCTTGAAAAACTTCACCTTCGAGCGTGTTTAATCTTGGATTCGTTGTCTCTTTTGAGGACTATCACTGTCTTCTGAATTTTAGGTTTAAAATGGAACGCTTAAAAGAGAAACGTGTCCGTCTGGCCGAAAATCTTTGGTGTATATTAGTACTTCCAGGAATGAAGAAATCTAGAGGTAAATCTCCATTACGCGCTAATGAAAACAAAAACAAGTTGACTCCTAAAATTTCAACAAACAGCGCGTTAGTGAACGAACATGGAACAAGTGAAACTTAACCGTAGCCGAGAAAGTTCATAACTTTATTTTTTTTTAAATTAAGATAATCACGCGCTCGCTTAGTATTAATAATATCAAATTATTAGGCGAGCGTAATATAAATTTTCCCGCGCTCGTGTAATTTGAAAAATGCTCCTTGTTTTTATCCGTTCTTTTTATTTATGTTAGATTCTATATTTATTGAAATACCTGACGGTGGAGCACTTGGTGCTTTTAAAAATCTCGTACGTTGCTGTGCTATATAAAATGTTTATTTTCTAGGTACAAGCATTAGTAATAAACATATTATCGTGCTATGAAGGCTTTTTCCAACTCAAATAATGTTTAGCGCACGATGTATTCTTAATTAAGTTAACCCCTTGTAAAGCTCCTATTTCTTTGTTTTTAAACTATTTCGTAATGACGGATCAGAAACCCAAAATCTTTTTCAAGAAGAAGCGACGCCTGGTAACTGAAGAAACCCATTTTGCTTTTCTATTAAATTGCCGGGAATTTCAAATTATTCCGAAGTGCTTGTGCATACGATGCCATACTTTTTCTGGACGAGATAGATCTGTTATTCAAAAAGCAGAATATAAACGTCTCACGGCTGAAATAAAAAGAAAGAAGTCTCGTATAGATTTCCTGCACCGTAACACGTATTCTGCCTGCATAACTTTTACGGCTTGTACACATCCTATTATCCAAGATAGAACTATGATCTTGTTTACGTCTACGCTTCTCCAGATTGTTGCAACGATCCAAGTTAGACACATTAGGACCGTAAGAAATCGCATTTCCGACAAGGTAGAGTCTCAGCAAGAACCGTCGAATGTGGACAAAAATACAGCTGGACTATGTCAGACACCATTCTTAAATTTGAGTAACCTAGTCCTTAACTCCACACAGTACCATGATCTAAATCTAGGACAAAAGTATGCTTACTGAACAAACAAAGAAAATAAATGCCACCTCATTATGCAGATTGAAAGTATTGTTGAAACTGTTCCCCAAACTGAAAGAGAGCATGTACGATACAAATTTGCTAAATTTATACAAAGGATTGCTACCAAGCTTCTAACATCAGATGACCGTAAGTTTTGTCACTACTTTCAACAGCAAAATTTATTGAAGACTGATAAAAATATGTATCTCCATTTTAAAAGCTGACGAAACGCAAAAAATTTACATCTTAAGCAAGGCAGATTATGTTAATAAGATGCGTGATGCTACTGCTAGTATTCAGGACAAGATCCTCTATTCGCATCCAACCTCATGTACTGTGGGTGCAATGGCAAAACTCATAAAAAAACATGGTGGCTTGCCTCTAAAGGTCGTCATGGGTATTTCTCCTACTTTAGGCCTTCGCATACTAGAACGCTTTGGCTAGGTAAAGACTCACAAGAAGGGATTTCCTGTACGCTCGCTTCTATCAGGATACGCAAGCCCAGCCCGCCAGCTTGAAGGTGTTCTAACGAAATTCCTCAAACTTCTCATTTCTTTTTCCTCTTATTCAGTTAACAGCTTTGTTAAGGCTATTGACACCCTTAAAACATTCTTACTTAAGAGAAAGATTTTGATTATGGCATCGCTCCATGTTGTTTCGTTATTCCCCAATGCACCGATTGGAAACGGACACTCTATTATCTAGAACCGCCTACTGGCTTTGAAATCTTATACTGCAAGTGAAATCCAAGTAATTATCAAAGTTCTACGATTCGTGCAAAGACTGGAGTTGCACGGGCCGGTTCCACACTTTCGGGGATACTCGCCTAATTGTTAGTGCAGGAACTGGTGAACCAGATATTACACTCTTTCCACCTCAAGCCTGACCCTTACATTATATATGCAGACGACCTACTTATTTTGTGGCCATACCGTAAAGTCAAGATTGAAGAGTTTGCTAATGAATTCTCAAGGCATTACAATTCCATAAATTTCACTACTGAGCATGAAACCGATAGTGCTCTTCCATTCTTGGATATCTTACTAAAGAGTTACCCTGCTACCAACTGGTTATCATATTCAGTGTACCGAAAGCCTACAGCACACTCTGCTATTATTCCTTTCAATTCGACGCATCCAAGAAAACAAACGCGGTTCGAAGAGCTTCCTCCCACTCCTCCTGTATTCTTGCTAGAAGAAATGAGTTAAGTCGCATCCAAATGATTGCGATGTCTCACGAATACCATGAAGAGGTCGTGGACAAGCACGCTAGATTTTGAAATATCCTGCGCAAAGTACCCCACAAAGGGAAGGCAGAGTTATAAAACATGTTAGAACTGTGGATTATGTAGCTGAAGTCACTTCAGTACTAAAGAACGTATGTAAAAAACATAACACTCCCTTTGGAGAGAGTACGAAAGGTATTCAAGCCATCGTACAAAACGACCGTGACCAAGTTTCCACACTTAACAGACATGGGTATACAAAATCCTCGTAAATCCTGCTGACCCTGAAGATCCAGGATCAACAGGATTTAAGAGGATTTGCAAACGGTATTATGGATTGCAATGATACGATTTGGCCTTATATAGATCCACTGCACGCTATATAGAGGATTTGTGATGATATGATTTGATCGTATATAGGACAACTGCACGCCTATTGCGCAGCAGAGTATATGAGCACAAGTACTCCTTACAAATAGCTATGTTGCTACTTCTCTTGCACAGTTGTTTAATGGAGCTACCCGCCGACCAGACTGGACCCAATGCCAGAGTGCTGATTTCAAATCGTACAAGGCGATCCCTCCGATTCGCTGAAAGCTTGTGTATTCTGCCTCACAGCACTGACTGCTGTAACGAAGAAACTCTACGTTTCGTTTCAGTTCATTGGGCTATGCTAATGCAGCCAAGAAGACATGATCCTCTATACCAGCACTCTTCTCCTACTACTTTATCTACAGTTTGAATTTTAAAATTAATATATTAATTCCCTGTGTACACATAAGATTTTCCTTATCCAGTAGTGTCTTTCTTAGTATTATTCTGATGAATCCTTTAACACAAAACTACGTTTTCACTATATTTATTGTATGCCTTGTTATTAATACCACGCGCTAGCGTGACTTGAAGAATGATTCTTGTTTGTATCCGTTGTTTTTATTTATGTTAGATTTTATATTTATTGAAATACCTGACAATTGACCACTTGGTTCTTTGAAAGATCTCGTACGTTGCTGTGCTATATAAAATGTTTATTCTCTAAGAATAGACATCAATATTAAACATATTATCGCGCTATGAAGGCTTTTTCTCACTGAAATAATGTTTTGCGCGCGATGAATTCTTATTTAAATTATTTAAATTAAACACCTGAGTGATGCTGCTTTTACAGCCTCTGTTTTTGCGTCACGTGACAGATGCTAGAGAAATTTCATGTGCAATCATTGGAGCCCTTGTGAGAATCAGAGTTTGTATAAATCTCTAGATTCTGTAGTGCATTTGTCGTACAGAAAGTTAGTTTTGGTTTCTTCTTTTTAAGTATTTTAATTTTAAATCTCATGAGCAATCTGTATTGTTTAATCTGCTTACCAAAGAAAATATATACTTGCTGTATCAGGGTTTGTAATAATATCATAACATTCTTGAATACGAAGACGACAGTCTTGTGAAGATTATATATATTAAGATAATACAACGTGGTATCCATAGGTGTGCTTTTCGTGTTGCAGATTATACTCACAATGATGAAGTCTCTGTCATACAAAACACGCAGGACAACTTGTACAATAACCTCTTCTTGACCAAATGAAGAACGTCAAGGTTACACACTTAATCGAATTAAAAAACGGCGTTTACAAGTTTATAAGCATATGATAGATAAAAGCACGAGATCTTTCGATCACACTAATGATCTTCTTCAGTTCGCCCACCCGATGGCATCAGGTTTTAACAGCGCGCAACATATATTCTACACAGCACAGAATATTTGATATATGATACAAATACTTAGCACTGAAACATGGAGACTTTTCAGATACGTTGCGCAATGTAATAGTAGTGTTTCAGAAACCTTACGGTTACGTCAAAATGTCCGCAAACGTTATATAAATTTGAAACATAACATATACGTTAGAGAGTATCTGTTAGGTTTCAATGTAATGTAACTTCAAGATACCAACTTCATGTTACTGTTACGTATTTGAAAGATACACTGGCGAAAAGTGAAAAAAGAACACCAAGATGAAGACGTCTGATACCAACGAAATTTATACAGCATAATAACGGAATACAGAGGATAACGTGATCAAAACATTATGGAAAATACAGCTGTATTTGCTGGTAAAATGAAAAATAACATTTCCATGTAACTTGGTTAGTACAAGGTTGAACCGCCATGAACTGCGTCATACTCTGCAATTCTGGCATGGAGTCTGTCGTACAGATGTTGGATGAAAGTTTGGGGTATTGAGTTCCAAGCATCCTCAACCTGGACGCGTAAATCGGGGATGGTTGTGGCTGGCCGTGGAGACCGGATAAGTCGTTGTCCCATAAAATCCGACACGTGCTTAATGGGGGACAAATCTGGTGAACGTGCAGGCCATGGAAGTTGTCTCACTCCCTGAAGTGCATGTTGCGTTACACGTGCCATGAGGGCGTGCGTTATCTTGTTGGAAAACACCATGATGCACCGACCTAACAAATGGCACAACAACGGGCTGAAATATGTTGTTGATGTAGGAGGTGCTGTTTAACGTACCCGGTACAAACACTAGTTGTGTACGGGAGTGATAGCTGATCGCCCTTCACACCAGGAGACCAGGTGTAGGCCCTGTGTGTCGCTGGCGTATGCATGAAGGGCGGAGACGCTCCCCTGTGCGTCCGTAAACACGCATACGGCCACCGGATGCTCCCAAGCAGGATCTGCTTTAATCGCTGAACGCAACAGATCGCCATTGCGTTCTCCAGTGCAGACGTTGACGACACCACTGCAGCCGTTCCTGACGGTGGGCTGGAGTCAGAGGTACACATGCCAGAGGCACACGTGCACGTAGTCCTGCATCCAGTAGACGGTTGCGGATTGTTCGCACAGTCACCTCAGGTGCACAGGCAGCTCGGATTTGCGTCGCAGTTGATGTTCTGCTTGACAACGCCGCTCATCTTATGCGTCGATCGGTCCGCTCATCAGTCCGTCTGTGACTCTCGGTTCCACGTCTTCTCTCTGGTGGGAATGTTCTACGGACCATCAACGCAACCATCGTACCACCACCGATACCTCCCTTTCGATTCGCTCCGCAATAAGACGATACGACCACTCGGCCTCGCGGAGTCCGACTAGACGACCTCGCTCAAAGTTCGATAACTGCTGAAATCTTACACGTATTCCATGTCCAGGCATTGCAGCTTCTTCAGGGTCTTCGCACGTGTCCGTACGCCCACGACTGATTACATTCACTTCGCCGTACTCCGTAAATATCACCGACGATAATTTGCATATTATGCCGTGCTGTGGCGTAAGCGCTCACCGGTTGGTCCCGAAATTAACATCACACCTACGTAAACTCGACCCCATTAACATATGTAAATTTCATGATAGTCCGCCAATTCCTTCTTTGTTTTCTTCTTTCACTTTCCGCCAGTGTATTTTTAACTTCGTTACATTAATGTTACGTATTTGAAAGATATTTGTGATATCATCATATTACTGTTATATATTTACCACGTTGAACGTTATAGTTTTAATAAACAAAATCACTATAAAAAATATTACACTCGACAGCTGTTTCCAAAGCAGCAACTGTCGCATTACGAGTTGTTTACCTTTTTACAGATTCAACGCAGTCCGCTGGCCATTGGTAACAGTGGCGGCGTTGATATATTGGTAACAAAAAAATAAAAATCGGTCCCAAATGAGGGTATCGAATTTCTATTATACATATGGAATAAACTATATTTCAGCGAATAAAGAAAGAAAATCAAATTCGTCATTTCTCTAAATGCCTACCAATATGAAATTTCTCATCTTCAAGTAAAAAAAAAAACATGCTGGTATAGTAAACTAATACAACACAGCCGTCTACGTAGACTTTATAAAATGCTTTTTAGAATTTAAAAATTATAATAATCAAAACAATTACCTTTGATGATCTTAAATCACAAAAGAAGGATGACTTAATAAATCAACTAACTCGAGTACGATAGTATCACCAAAGAATATCCCAGTTGCACGTGTAAATAAAACGACATGAGTGCTTCGATGAAATCGCATAATGCGCATGCGCATGCACGCCGTGGCCAAACCGAAAATCTTAAATATCGTCCGAATATAACATCCGAGCAGCAATTATGTACAATGGAAACTATAAAACATGATGCGGAAACATATCTCTGAAAGTGTAAGGAAAATGAGAGATTGTACCATTGTTAATACATATCTGAAACGTTTTGTACTGTATGGGTATGGAACATACTCCAACGCAACACACTACTCAGTAAGTACAAGTAAGATATTGTACAGAAAAAAGATTGAAAATCATAACGGATAATTTGTTTTAATATCCTGAATACTATTTTTTGTCACTCATAACTAACTGTACGTCAGCTGATTGCGATGCATAAAGTTATAATTATCCATTAAAATTGTGTGCTCTACTTTCTTAGGAAGGTGGAATTGATTGGAATGATACTGCACTTTCCTTCACATGCAGTTAAAAAATTCTGAAGAACGAAGTAGAACCTGCACTGCAACATGTCGGTTGGTTAATATTTAAGATTGCTGTTTAAAAGGTTTTTTTTTCAGCATTGTTCCTTTTCATTAGAATAAGCAACAGCATTTCCATTTTCTGATAAACGTCACGCTAGGCTGCTCGCATGATACTGTTATAAACCGTATCGCAACTGAAAATGCACATAAGTTTTCTTGGCAACTTTTACAACTTCAACAGAAAACATCCACTATATTTGCAAAAGTGTGCATATTTATGTTTTTTTATGGGGAGCCATATTTACTGCGTGCTTCTTCCAAACAATCTCTTTAATATGACGGAACAGTGCTACATATATTCTGAAAAATCAATGGGTGAGAACAATTCCTAGATATTTATCTCTATATTTTTTGCTAATATTATGAAATAGTTTCTAACAAATAAAATAAAATATGTTCAGATGTAAAATAAAGCACATTTTTTTAGATTTAGCACTACTCATGTTCTCTTTCTTTTTTTTTTTTTTTGCATACGCAAATACTCTGAATTGAATGGTAAAATTTGGGCTGTGTCGAGCAGGTCGTTGATTGCCTAATAAAACTGCAGTGATATAAAAAATTCAACATTTAAAAATGTATTTAATGTTCCGCGTGGAAGCCTACCATAAGTTGTATTTATGAGTAGCATAAATATAGCATCGATTATCAGCTACTTCTTTCTTATCGCTCGATTCAACGATCTTCAACTCAATTTAGAGTTAGACTAGAAATGCTGGGCATGTCCAAGTAAAGTGTTTTTCAGATTCTTGCATTTTCGTATATTTCACTTGCAACGAATTGGAAAAGGTAGCTACTGAAATACGTCTTTCTGTTCGTGCATACGTCTATAAAACATCAGAAATCAGGTTCTTAAGTTCTTAATTCTGATAAGAGGCAGTTACTTCTTTTTGTATACATGTTCATGAGGAAAAGTGTGTGATGTGAGGCGCTGTTCGGTTGTGGAGATGGGGAATTTCGCTAATTATTTTATGTTGACCTCATCATTTAACAATGATTTTGTGCCAAGTCGATAAAAATATTATTTTACATAATTAGAAATATATTTTTTTTTTGAATTGATTAAAACCTTACGATACCAAAGGAAACGTGACACACTCACTTTTTTATAACCGTAAAAGTGATATTAAGAAAATGGACCTGAAATTATGTTTGGAGCTTTCAGGTGACTTCGTATGGTTTGTATAGGTGTTTCACAGTATGCCAAACTTTCAGTATTCTGTAATGGTTACTGATGTCCAAAAGTGTTAGTATTTGTAGTTCAGAAAGATTTGACAACCTCAACAATTTACACTGCTGGCCACCCAAAATTCAACACCAAGAAGGACACGAGATAGCAAAGCCTGATTTACTGGACACATACCAACAGATACAAAGATGAAACAATTGAGTTTGCAGGCCCGTGCGACTTGCGGAACACGCAGACATCAATAGTTCGTGTGACCCACATGGCTGGCAAAACGACATCTACACGCCGCGGCATCAAACGAATGAGGCTTTGGATGTGGGCTTGGGGTATGTTGGTCCAGGTTGCTTCCACACGTTGCCACAGTTCATCAGGCGTAGCCGCGGGTGGTGATCGCCTGGCCATTCGGTTGCCGATCAGTGACCAGACGTGTTCGATGAGCGCCATAACGCGAGAACAGGCGGGCCACGGCAGCAATGACATCTGGTGGGCCATGAATAATTGTTGCACGATGGGTGCCACGTGCGGTTGCGCATTGTCCTGTTGAAACTTGGCCGCTGGCAGCTCCTGCATGTAAGGGAGGACTACAGGCTCCAGAACTTCGGAGATGTAGTGCTGGCTGTTGAGTTTACCGGCGATGCGTACCAGAGGAACGCGGGTGTTATATCCAATTGCGCCCCAAACCATAACACCAGGCGACGGACCGGTATGGCAATGCATAATGCAGGCATCATACAGTCTCTCGCCGCGGTTGCGCCATACGGGGATCCGACCATCGTGGTGTTGCAGGCAGAAGCGTAATTCGTCGGAAAAGACAATATCGTGCCATCCGTAGTCCAGGTGCGGAGTTCAACGGCCCACTGCCGCCGCACTCGACGGTGGTGTAACGTCAATGGTAATTAGAGAAATGGGCGCCGTGCGACAAGTTACCGCTCCTGCAGACGACGTCCAACGGTACGTGCTGACACAGGTTGTTGCGCAACACACCCTAATTCCTGCACTAACGTTCGTGATGTGGCGGTGCGAGCCATTAATGCCCGCCGCACAACATGCCGGTCCTCTAGTACGGTGGTGGGTCGGGGCTGCGGCAATCGCTCACGTCGATCTGTTCATCCCTCCTGCACCCACCGAATCATTACTCGCTTCACTGTGGCTGGATGTCGTCCCACACGGGCGCCGCTGTCTCGGTACGATAAACCGCTGTCGCGGTAAGTAGCTATTCGTCCTCTGTCGAATTCCGAAACGTGCTGAAATGACTGCCGTATTCTGCGACGAGGCATCAGGAAGCGTCCCACGCACAGGTCCGGCAGCACAACACACTTCCACTACTTACACCCCGCCTTCTGTGCACCCTTCTTATAGACTTTCTCGGTGGCGTGCCGGGCGCACATGATTTGCATATGCCCTACAAGGCTAATCGTTTGCATGTCCTCCCGCGGGCGACGAATGCTCCGAATTTCAGGCCAATCGGCCAATCGGATGCTTCCTTCTTGGTGTTGCATTTTGGGTGGCCAGCAATGTATATACTTTGCAAAAAAATTTTTTTTCTCCAGCAAGTTTATATAAAATGTAAAAAGCTCTTTGACAGACCTTTCAGGAATACAACTAATTTATCTTAATTTTCCCGCAAACAAACACATACAATTGATTTAAAGCAAGGGTCAAAAGAACAAGTGCAAAAACAAACAACTCCTTTCGTTGTTCAACTATATTTTCCTTTTTGAGTGGCGCTTGCAGTTCTTTCACTGATAGTTTTCAACATTTACTTTGTATAAGTCTTATATCATTAATTTTTCAAATTCCCGTAGTGTGGCTCTCCAGTGTATTTCTCCAGTTTTCAGTTTTACGTTGTGGTATAATGTGGTATAATAAAAGTAAGCAGGATTTGAAGATAATTATAGGAGATTTCAATGCAAAAATAGGGCAACGGCAACAGAATGAAACTTCAGTAGGTAAATTCGGTCACGGCAACAGAAACCACCGTGGAAATACTCTCTTTGAGTTTGCAGAGGCAGAAGGGTTTTTCATCTTAAACTCCTTTTTCAAGAAAAAGCCACACAGGAAATGGACATGGAGGCATCCAAATGAGACGACAAGTGAAATTGATTTTATTATGTGTAACAAAAAATTCGTCATAGAAGACTGCAGCGTGCTAAACAAGTTCAATACAGGTAGTGACCATAGATTGGTGAGATGTAAGATGCATCTCAACACGAAACTTGAACGTGGCAAGCTCATAGGACAAACAAAATGTATTGACATAACCAACCTTAAGAACACCATAATACCTTCAAGTTGGAACGGAAGAACAGATTCTTCGCTTTAAAAGGTCTAACATCGGAAGAAGTGGATATTTCTGAAGTTAACAGAAAAGTAACCAAAGCTCGTATGGAAACAGCAACAAAATTAGCTGGGTCTAAGAACAAGTTGCATTGAACAAATTATGAGGAAAAACCAAAATTTTGATGCAAAAAAGAAGAGAGATGAGAACAACTAAAAAAGATGTGACTTCCAAAGTGGAATATATAGAGCTATGAAAGATAGTACGAAAAAGTATCACTGAAGACGTAAGGAAATTCAACTGTGAATTAGTGAGGAAAGCAATTGAAAACAACCAAAACCTAAAGATAGCAAAGGGACATCTCAGTAAGTGGAAAAACAGATTATGGCACTGAGAAAAGAAGATGGTTCTGTAACACGAAATAGAGGCGAAAGTTTGACAAGAGTTAAAGATTTCTACTCCAAATTATATGAAAGGGATGATACATGTACTCCAGACATCATGAAAGGTACCAGAGTTCTTCCAGTCCTCCCAGAAGAAGTTGCACATGCAACCAAGAATATGAAGCGGGGAAAAGCTCCAGGAGAAGATGGAATTACTGTAGACATCATACAAGAAGCAAGTGGAGAAATCGAAACAGTACTCGCACAAATTTTCACTCGATGCCTTAATGAAAGGAAGATTCGTGAGGATTGGAACAACGCTACAATGGTCCTGCTACATAAAAAAGGTGACATTGAGAATCTCAGGAACTACAGACCTATCAGCCTCCTATCAGTGGTTTATAAATGATTCACTAAAGTTCTTTCACACCGCTTGAAGGTAACACTGGACATGGCTCAACCGAGAGAACAGGCTATATTCAGGAGTGGCTACAGCACAATAGATCATATCCACGTACTGCGAGAACTAATTGAACGAGCGAGGAAATATGAACTTCCATTGTGCATGGCTTTTATCGATTATGAAAAAGCCTTTGATTTGGTGAAACCATCCGCAGTTACAATGGCTCTGAAATCCTGCAGTATTGAAGATGCATACATTAATATTATTAATAAAATCTATGAAAATGCAAGTGCAAAGATTCGGCTGTTTGAGAATACAGCACACATAGAAGTAGGAAAGGGAGTGAGACAAGGTGACACCATATCTCCGAAGGTCTTTAATGCTACATTGGAGGGTGTCTTTCAGTCGCTGAGCTGGGAAAACAAGGGGATAAAGATTAATGGAGATTATCTAACTCACCTTCGTTTTACTGATGACGTATTCATTTTTGCAACTACCCCATCAGAGCTGCAGAGTATGATCCAGGAACTTGCTGACAAGAGTAAAGAAGGGGGATTAAAAATGAACTTTCAGAAGACAAAAGTGAGGTTCAATGCTTTTTCAAGAAAAGAAGATTTATCGTTTGATGGTGAAAAGCTTTAGATAACAGACACGTACGTTTATCTTGGACAGCAGATATCAAGTGAGGGTCACATTGATGAAGAAATTAATCGGCGTACAAAACTTGCCTGGAGAGCTTTTGGAAGAAACAGCTTAATTTTCAAGAGCAAAATGCCATTATGTCTTAAAAGAAAAGTGTTTGATCAATGCATCCCTCCAGTGCTTACGTATGGTGCAGAGACGTGGACCTTAACTAAAAGAGACATTCAAAGGCTGCAGGCAACTCAAAGTAGCATGGAGAGGTGCATGTTTGGTGTAACCAGGAGAAATAAGAAGAGGAACTCGTGGATCAGAAAAATGACAAGAGTGGAAGACATCATGGCCAGAGTTAAATCACTGTAATGCCAAAGGGCTGGACATACTGCCAGAAGGACAGACCATCGATGAACAGCCGAAATTTTAGATTGGATTCCAAGGGACAGGAAAAGACCCAGAAGAAGACTACATGGAAGATGGGTGGATGAAATTCGAAAGTATGCGGGAGTGACATGGTAGAGACTGGCACAAGACAGACCGTTGTGGAGGAAACTTGGGGACACCTTCGTCCAGCAGTATATTGATAATGGTTGACAATGATGATGCTGATGATAATAAATAACCTGTTGCTCTCGTTTCGGTAACCAAGGATAAAGCCGAATATCTTGATTTTTGTGTTTATGAAAAATTTAGCACGAAAAGATTAACAAAAAACTTTGTATACCGGCGGTAAATTTCGATAGACACGCACGATTCTAATTGCGTTATAATAGGACAAATACATTATTTAGGAGAAACATGACATAAAATTAAATTAGCGAGCCAAATGAATAAACGGACGTGATGTTATTTGAAGGGAATTTGAGTGCAACTTTCACTTTACGGTGTTCTAAAGTAATCATAAGTAATCATCGAGTTTTTGGGCTGACAGCCAATTTGATAGAAGCAAAAGTTCGAATTACGAAACAGAAATGTCTTTTTGATCGACTTCAACGAAATTGTTACTTTCCGTTCTGTGAATCATTGGATAATACATTATACTTAGGCTACTCGTCTTAGTATTTGATTTCAATGGTAGAAGTGAACGTGAAACGAAAAAGTAAATTCATTTAAATCAACTTTGTATACCTAAATCACACTAGGACAAGCCGCCAACATTAACCGATAACTCGGTACAGTTAGCAAATTTTGAGCGTAGTTATTACAAACTGTAAGCTCATTAAGGCGTCTATTATAACAAATTCTTAAAAACGAACGCATAAAATTTATGACTTCCGGAACAAAATTATGAAACATTCTAAAAAAGAAATGCCGAAAATTTATCATGAACTACTTTCCTTCAGGACTACACGTTGGGTTTGATCAGGTTGAATATAAACAAAGCGGAATGACACACTCAGATCGGGAACGTTTTTCATTTTGTAACGCGAAAGACAGACCCAAACACACACACATACAGAAACCTCTTTTTATTACACTGGCGGAAAGTGTAAAAAGAACACCAAGAAGGAGACGTTTGATACCAACGAAATTTATACAGCATAATAACGGAAAACAGAGGATAACGTGATCAAAACATTATGGCAAAATACAGCTGTATTTGCTGGTAAACTGAAAAAAAACATTTCCATGTAACATGGATAGTACGAGGTTGAGCCGCAATGAACTGTGTCACGCTGGGCAATTCTGGCATGGAGTCTGTTTTACAGATATTGGATGTAAAATTGGGGTATTGAGTTCCAAGCATCCTCAACCTGGACGCGTAAATCGCGGATGGTCGTGGCTGGCCGTGGAGACCGGATAAGTCTTTGTCCCATAAAATTCCCACACGTGCTCAATGGGGGACAAATCCGTTGAACGTGCAGGCCATGGAAGTTGTCTCACACCCTGAAGTGCATGTTGCGTTGCACGTGACGTGTGTGCGCGTGCGTTATCTTGTTGGAAAACACCACGATGGACCGACCTTACAAATGGCATAACAACGGGCTGAATGATGTTGTTGATGTAGGGGGTGCTGTTTAACGTACCCGGTACAAAGACTAGTTGTGTACGGGAGTGATAGCTGATCGCTCCCCACACCAAGAGATCAGGTGTAGGCCGTGTGTATCGCTGGCGTATGCAAGAAGTGTGGAGACGCTTCCCTGTGCGTCTGCGAACACGCATACGGCCATCGGAGGCCCCTAAACAGAAACTGCTTTCATCGCTGAACACGACAGATCTCCATTGCGTTCTCCAGTGCAGACGTTGGCGACACCACTGCAGCCGTTCCTGACGGTGGGCTGGAGTGAGAGGTACACATGCCAAGAGGCACACGTGCACGTAGTCCTTCATCCGGTAGACGGTTGCGGATTGTTTGCACAGTCACCTCCGGTGCAACGGCAGCTTGGATTTGCGTAGCAGTGGATGTTCTGCTTGACAAAGCCGCTCTTCTTATGCGTCGATCTGTCCGCTCATCAGTCAGTCTGTGACTACCGGTTCCACCTTCTCTCGTGTGGGATGTTCCTCGGACCATCTACACTACCATCGTACCACCACCGATACTTCCCGTCCAATTCTCTCCGCAATACCATGATACGACCACCCGGCCTCGCGGAGTCCGACTAGACGACCTCGCTTAAAGTCCGATAACTGCTGAAATCGTACACGTCTTCCATGTCCAGACATTGCAGCTTCTTCAGGGTCTTCGCACGTGTCCGTACGCCGACGACTGATTACATTCACTTCGCCGTACTCTTAAATACCACCGACGATAATTTGCATATTATGCCGTGCTGTGGCGTAAGCGCCACCGGTTGGTCCCGAAATTAACACCACTCCTACGTAAACTCGACTCCATTAACATATGTAAATTTCATGATCGTCCGCCAATTCCTTCTTGTTGTTCTTTTTTCACTTTCCGCCAGTGTATTATAGATCAAGAAAGTTTTGAGTTAACAAACGGTGTCTTTCCACTTCTTCGTTTTTCAGTTCAAACGATTTTTTTAAATTAATGTTAGTGAGTCGACTTTCGTGAAACTGTTCAAGTAAAAGGCCATCTATTTTTTACTCTCGCACAACCCAACATACATCAAGCCTACACCGAATTCATTATTCTACTGCCTGGCCCACTGTAATACCTTGAGATCGGTGGATGCTGTTCCCGTATGCAACTTGCAGTGGAAACTGTGTTCGCTCACATGTAGCATTAGACTTTTTGAAACTTATTTTGTAGGGAGTAATAGGCACCAATCTATCATCGTACAAAGTCGGTCCTGTATAAACCGGAAAATGTACCAATACACACTCAGCTAGGTGATCAAGATGATTTAAAGTTACATCTCGATTCACGTATATAATGTCACAAACTATACCCTTCGACCCATTGCACAGCCCTTGAGCAGTCCAGAGATTTTGACGTAAAATAACTTTACATCCAGGAGCCAGGTACAGTTTTTGCTGTAGACCGTTTGCTTCGTCAGCTTTAGAGGAAAGAGCTGCACGGTTGTTGTTAACAGCACTAAGTTGAGTTACGGGACTATTAATATTGCGGTCTCTTTTCATTGCGTACTTCAATTGCACTTTTTTGTTTTGCCGTAAGATAAATAGCGTCTTCAAACAGCAACCTAATATCGGTATTCTCTTGGTGAAACGACTACAAAGTAAATCGTAATCTGCAGTGGTAATGGAACCCTTTGCTATGCGTTGAAGTGTTTGTTTGAAAGGTACTTAATCATCGCCACTTTGTCTCATGACTTGCTTTTATTCAAAAACAACGTTGAATTGTTTGTACGCTAATGACCCACGTTGAAAGAAGTCGCTTTTTGGCGTACCATACAAAACAACATCGTGGACAGGTGGTAACTGATGTAAGTCACCGAACAAATACACAATGTATCCACCAAGAATTTTGTCTTGATTATCAGGGTTTGCTTGCCGAAGACGGTGATCAATATTGCCTAACATTTTCTGGCACATCATACTGAATCCGTCTATTACAATTACTTTGATCTCAGTCATCTCTTCCTGGAAATCACGTTTCGTTTCTCCGCTTAGTTCCGATTGCACGCCCTTTGCTTTAATTCTGAGTGACGAATGAATAGTTTGAACTCCATTGTTATTCGCTGCGACTCCAATTGGTGCTAGTACCATGATACTCTTAGTGCCATATCGGTTGTGCATTAGTCGTACAATATCTCTTATGACGCAATATTTTCCGGTTCCAGCTGATCCCATAAAAATAGAAAGCCTTGAAATACAATCATCGCTGAGTTGACTATTTAGGTGACTTAATAATCTTTGCTAATTAGCATTCAAACTTAAAAGGCTGGTAATTGCTGGGTTTGAACTCTCGTAATTGTCTTTTGTTTCTTAAATAAACTTGAGATTTTCAATGATGTTTGGGTATTTTTTGTTGGTACCGTACCAGTCATGGCTGAGATCAAAGTCTCTGAAGCCGAGCTCTACGTCAAAAGGTAAATTAACTGGGTGACATACCGATACTGCTTGTCAATCGGTGCGCTCTCGTTCTTCTCGTGGAATTAGAAATGTGTCGTCCTCAACCTCTAGATGTTCGGGTAATTCTCACATATTCAGACGCATTTGATCGTAGGAGAGTTTCCATGTGGAATGTGTTTTTAGCGTCGCTTCATCCCTCCAAGAAGTGAACAACATTAGCCGCTGTTTGCAAAACATTTCATCAGCAGATTCGCTTTTTCGGAATTCAACTTGAGGTAGAAGTTGAACAATACGCTGTTTTCTGTTCTTACTCAAGTGTCTACTTCTCATGGTATATTGCCTGCCGTACTCGTGCAACGTAAGGTTCTCTAAATTTTCACAACGGTCCTTGTTTTCGTCTATGATGATTTTATGAACATGTTCCTCACTCAAGCTGCTTTGAGTAATACGCACATAACCTTCAAGTGTTATGTAAAGCGGTATAAATTGTCGAGAACAATGAAATAAGGCATCACTTCGCACAAGATGAGTTACCTCGCAGGCTGATATGTCTCGTTGGCCAACTTTTTTCATGAGCAACTTTGTGAAAATTTTAACACCTGGAGAATCATTTTCAGCTGTGGAAACTATATCTTGGAGAACATTTCTTAGGTCGTTTCAAATAGGTTCAGCTTTCGAGGCATATTTTGCAATGTAGTTCAGAATGGCGTTTTCTGAAGTGATGACTTGGCAATCGGTGTTTGCTCGCCAAATTTGAGTAATAAACGGGTTGTAGTTATTCAGTAGTAGATCATTGCGTGACGGTGTGAAGGTCGATTGTCAATCGTTTTTACAAAGTGTAGACTGTTCCTGCAGTGGTTTAGGAAACCCAAATCGGCACTCTTTTCGTTTGCCTTTTTCGCAGTATGTTGATGGGCAGTTTGTATGGCGCTGAACTCTATTTAGAATCTTAGAAATTTGCACTGCGTTGCCTAAATCTATTTTAGTTGCGTTTAGCCGACATCGGTGCACTATAGCAGGCTGCGCGTTAATAACTGGATTAACTGCTGACATAAGTCTCTCGTAGAATTGTTTCGCAGTGTCTATTTCAATTGTTGTATAGTTATCAGAATTACGAACGTCCGGCGCGCCTTCAAGCCAGAATACTCCGTGAACATGAGGACTTCCTCTATGTTGGTATTCAAATCGGTACCAAAAGTCTGTAACTTTGAACTTCTTTTTTATAATCTCCATAAAAGATTTACCTCGAAAACGAAAATAATCATCTGCAACCATTTGATTTAGAATGAGATATTTTTGCATTATTTTTGCATTACTTTGTTGCGATTCAGACATGTTCGCAATATCTTGAGCAGATAGATATCTGGAAATGGCGTTGTAAACATTTCCAATGGAGGTCTGCCGCGCTAAGAGTTATAAAGAGCGTAGGAACACCAAGTTGATTAACCATTGCTTTAAGTTCTTGTTGACGTTGGTACCAATACGGATTTAATCCACGTATTTTACAGCACCAGAACAAAAGGCTTTTTATTAATCTGGGATTAGTTACAACTTCATTTCTGAGCTCTTCTACAGTTCCGCTCAAATCAATTTATTTCGCAAAAATAGATCCTTGTTGAGTCGCTACATGGCGTTGAATTGTGTTAAGAATAAGGTATCTGAATCTGGGATCTTGAGCAAATCTCTGGTCTCTGTAACGCATTAAATGATCAGCCCACTGTCGAAATGTTGGCGTGTTTTCTGGTGCTCGAGTTCATCGATGTGTTCAGGTTTGCCGTCAGAAAACAGGTGTGGGAAGGCCATCGGAATATATCCATGAAACGTAAATTCACTGACTGGGGTGTTGACTGATGCTGGCCAACTAACAATGTTGCGAACAATTTGTTCCTGTCGTTGGCACTTATGCAAAGGTAAAAGCGTTTCAGTTACACAGTCACTGTCAAACTCTTCGTTAACGAAATCCGCCACTGTGAACATGATACAGCGATTCGGAAATGTCTCCGTCCTCAGGCAATGACTGCAGCGCATCATTGTCAATGCGTACATCACGTTAAAAATAATTTTGTTGCCGAAGCCACTGTAAAAGTTTTAGTACTTTTTGACGACATACCCGGAAATCTTTGTAGCCCTTAGCCCCCGCCTTACGCACAAGTACAACTCTGATATTTGACGGAATTCGCGGGAGAGAATCAGCTATGTCCTGAACGTTTCGTTCTATGTTAACTACGTTGCTACGATACCGATACTGGCCGTTTGAACCACAGGCACGCAATTGGTATACTTTTAGAACAGGCTGAACGCGTGCGATTAGCATTTCTTCTAACACAGTGAGTGCACAAAAATCAGAAAGTACTTCAGCCAGCATAATATTGTTTTCACGTCTATATTTTGTAGGGTATTTATGGAATGTTTGGGATTTGTTATTTTGAAGAGCGTCTGTGAGGTATAAGACATGACGCGATGCGCATTCAAGAAAATTATTTCTATCTAAACCATTAACAAATTCGTCAGAAAAATCTTTATCAGTTTCTAAACGTTGCCGCGTACGAACACAATGAGGTTGCTGAATGCGTGTCAGTGCCTTGCCAGCAGCCTCTCTACTTATTCGGCCAATATTAGGCCGAGTAGGAGTTTGAAAATAGTGAACATCAGCAACACTTTCCACTTGTTCAGCCCCTATCTCTGTTGGAACGGTTGTAGCAATTGTGGAATTATCGTTGTGTCGAGTCACTTGCATACGTCTCGCACGAACAGTTCGTTGACTTAAATTTTATCCAAGAGCTCGACGTGGCATTTATGATTATCAAAGAAGAAAAATACAACGAGATTTTAATTGCAACTATCGAATGTAAACAAATGTAATGATGAAGACTCAACAAACCGACAAATGACGTCACAGAAGTCATTTTGCCCGCCTCGATCGTGACTTCAGCAGTTACAGTTAGAAAAGAACCAAAGGCAAAAAAAGAAAAAAAAAAAGACCTAACGGTGCCAATTCTAACGTTTTTCTTGTGCCCACAATGTGCTCGGTTTCCTTTTCTATCAGTTTGAACCAAAATAATTTCAAATTGACAGACAGAGAACTGAAAAACTTGAGCAAAATTGCGTCGTGAAAAATTGCGTCTATCGAATGTAAACAAATGTAATGATCAAGACTCAACTAACCGACAAATGACGTCATTGACGCCATATTGCTCGCCACACACAATCCAGACAGAACCAAAACGCTATATAATTCAGGAAACCGTTACGTTGTTTCTGATTCTTTCCTATGTAGTTTACTTGAGTTGAGTTCACATATACAGTTCAGTTCACTTGAGTTAAAAATACAATGACGTCACTCGCAACATAGCGGATTTTTTCAATTTTTATTAAAATTGGTCGTTTTCAAATTGTCATTTTTTTTATTCGACACGACGAATCACCATGTTACAATACCAACCCCATGTCACTCAACATGTCCTTCCCTTTCTCCGTGGCAAGTGTCACCGCGATCTACTGAAGATCTTCGGAGGAGATAGGTAACAAGCGACCCCTTCTCAAAACACTGAAAAAAACCCCAAAAAGCAGGTTTTTGGACGATTATTCCTCAATGACAAGACATTTTAGGACTCGGAAGGCGTCAAAACCTGAGCATGGAATATGTCCAATTGCATGCAAAAAATCACGGTGATCGGATGTGTCATCTCGTACCTATGCCAGGACAACGAATTGTCTCGAGTCTCGTATAGAGAGCTTCGCTCAACTAACATTCTTCTCTGGAGACGGAAGGGCCATTTATCTAACAGCAGTTTCCACATTATTCACATCCCCTACTTGTTACTTTTCATCATAGTTTTTTATAAAGTAGGTATATATGGAAAACCCTAATACGATTTAAAGGAAAAGTGTTTAATCAGTGCATTATTCCAGTGGTTACGTACGGAGAAGAGACATGGAACTTAACTAAAAAAAAGAAACTGCAAACATCTGAAAGCAACATGGAAAGATGCATTCTTGCTATAAGCAGAAGAGATAAAAAGAGGAACTCATGGATAAGGAAAATGACAAAATTTGAAGACATCTTCATCAGAGTAAAATCCTTTAAACGGAAATGGGCTGCACATGTTACCAGAAGAATGGACGACCGATGGGAAACCGAAATAATGGACTGAATTCCAAGGGATAGGAAAAGACCCAAAAGAAGTCCACATGGGAGATTGGTAGATAAAATTCGAAAGAATGCAGGAGTGACATTGAGACTGGCGCATGACATATCGTTGTGGAAGAAGCTTGATGAGACTTTTATCCAGCAGTGAATTGCTCTTTGTTGACAATGATGATGATATGGAAAAGACGGTTTTTTACTCTTACCGGAATTAAAGACAAAAAAAACTAGTTTTTTTAGGTGTATGTCATTGGCGTAAAAATCAAAATAAATGTTCGCAAGCTTCCTACCATCAACAAAACGGCTTTTTCAAGTAAGGTACTTAGAAAATTGCAATCTTAGTAATAGAACGATTCAAAAAATTGAGCGCTCCGAGATGACTAGACAGTAACCATATAGATGAAATGTAATTTCATTCAAAGAAACTAAACGTCACGATGATGTCACGCACTACCATGTAAGTTAAATTGCGTTATTTAGAGATAGGCTCCAAAATACTTTCAACATTATCACTATCATTTAGAAACGATATCATTCTATTACACGCCGTAGAAAATGATTTCCAAATTTCCCCAAATTGTAGTGATTGACTATGAAGTTAATTTCATTGTATCATTCGACTACACCAGAATGACCAAGGGATTATTCGGTATCCAAGTCATCGAGCGTAAAAGATGCACAAACATGGATAAAGAAATCACGTTCCTATTCTGAAAAATCAAGCTGAAGTCCGCTGCTTGTATATTTAATGATAAAAGAGAAATTAGATTCTTACTCCAACCCTTAACATACAACTGTTCGTGGTATCTTTAGGAGAAATCATTGCGAACAGCGGATATCATAATGAGAGCGTCTGTGTAGAGTTGTCAAGAATTTGGAAGCAATTCTACAAATAATGTCTTTTTCCTCACAAGATATCATGTTGATACGTGACGTCTCATATCTATGAATGAAATTACAACTGCAACTGTCTGTTTACTCGCTCCTCAAGTCACCGCGTTAAAAATGTTGAAAGCCATATAATTCAGATTCCAGTTTTCTATTAACTTTCCTTCAAAAAGCCATCTGGTATTTGTGAGGAAGCTTGTAACCATACATTTCCATTTTTGCGCAAATAAATTGGATTACCAATATAGTTTTTAGAATTAAAGATGGATTTTACAGAAAATCTGGCGTTTCAATTTCGTTCAAAGCAAATCACATACATTTCGCCAATAAGTATGTATTATGACCTTAGGGAATGTTTTCGCACTTACTGATAAGCTGATCTGGATGTAATGATCATCGATTGAAGGCCTCCTGCGACTTTATAATATGGCACATCTATAATTCTTAGCGAGAAACAGAGGATACTGCAAACATCATAATATGAAAATATGATGTAATATTTTTCAGTCGTTTTAAAAACCTCACATACAATTTTAAATGAGCAGGTAAGTGATAAGCCACATTTTAGATGTGTTGCACTGCCAGAATTGATAGTAGGCTCATATTCCTAGAACACTTGAAAATCCCCATAACATGACACTCCTAATATGTAATCGAAATAAAAAGAATGTCCCTAGCTTTATTAACATAGACAGCGTACACGTAACTTGAAATTCAGAATATACATATATCTCGTGTTTTCGTTATATACTTTTAAAAATTCTGTAAAGCTTTTTATGCCTTTTGTTAACAAAGCATACATTAATTCTGTTAATTTGTGGGTAGGGTTTGGGGTACAGTACAGAAGATATCTTCCTATGTGCAAGAAGAGTACGATATAATGTTCTAAATATGGCTTTAAGCAACTGGGCCTGGAACACATTTTAATTTTCAGCGTGTCCATTTCTCCCTAGGTCTCCTTTAAATATTTCCATTTCTTACGGTAATCTCACCGTGCTCTCGTACCGCTTGAGTGAAATCGAAAAGTCAGTTTCTTTTATAGAGATTTCTAGATTTCGTAACTTCTCATAATTTTGTTCTGCCTCAGCATCAATAGCTTTCTGATTGGTCCATTTAAAAAAAACTTTAACATACGACACTCGTATTAGTAAAGCTTATATTGAAAACAAAAATAATTATGTTGCAGTTTTTCTTAGTCACAAAACATTAGTCATAATACCCTACTAAGGCCTCTTGAAAAACATTTTGATACAGCGTGCTCATTTTCAAGTTTGTATAACAAATCATGTACAAAAAGTTTTACATTGTCTCGGTAACACAACAATAATTAGCAGTCCCTATACTTTTTCAGGCATTTTAATCTGCTGTGGTCATATACATGAGATTCATATATTAAGACAATAATGTTGAGAATCCTTCCTCCTATTAAGTACAGTTCACGACCGCGCATAGAGCACCATCTGTTGGCTGAACGGACAGTTAAACAGTGACACATTTTACACTACGTTCTTTTTGAACACTTCAGATGGAGCACCGTGCGCAGTTGCGAAAATCCTTTAATGGTAACAGCCCACTTACCTGATAAAAGGCGAAGTTACAGCAGATAATATAATAACAGAAGATGAGAAACTATCAAAAAATAAAAATAATAAAACGTTTTGCCTTTGATATTATAGGAGCAACCTTGAAGAACAGTTGCCAGGCGGAGGATGACGAAAGATGGTAACACAACAGTGTATATATATAATTCCAACTTTGTGTCATGGGATTTTCTTAGAATTTCGGATGCAAAAGCCATCAATTAACTGCACGCTTACTAAATAAAAATAACATTTTCATTTCAAATACCTGACTTTGATTCAAAATCTCTACATCCGATAAAGATCTGCGAAACATATCGTTTTTCATTTAGAAAAAAAAAATAAAAACTATTTTTCATAAATGTTTTTATGCAGTACTTTCCTCATAAAAAAATTATATATAAGTAAAGTAGTTTGATTTTTTTTTTTTTTTTTGAACATGAAACAAATATCTTAAGCAGAAAAACAACCACGTTTTTCTGTGTTCGGCAAAGACAAAATGACTTGAAAAGAAGGGTGATACGTTCCATGAGGAGGAATCAAAAGCAACTAAATGGACCTTTCGGTAACCGTTTGCATTCCGACGATGTTGCTAGGTTTTGTACTGAAATCCGATCCCCTACAGAGACTGGCGCAGATTTTTTGAGGTACATTCTAGATGGAAACTTCCTGAAAGCCTGGATGAATCCCCCCACAAGAGGAATCTCATGACCTAACATGAACACTTCAATTGACCCTTGCATTATGATCTAAAATCAAGAGCTACACAGAAAATATTTGGCATACGTCTTCTAAGGAATCAAACATGATATATTGTTACCAAAAAAATTCAGTAAGGCCGTCATTTTAAGAACTTTTTGTGGAAAATGTATCTGTATATTCGGTATTTCGCAATGTAATCTACGGCAAACGTCAAGATATGATGGCTGAGAGATCATCTGCTATAATTCCCGGCGGTATGTACCGAACGACTCAGTCAAACACATTAAGCTTAGCATTCTCAATTCCCGGCTAGCGGATGGACACTGGAGGATTTCTAAGGCAAGCACATAGCACCATTTCGCTTTCGTCGTCTCACAACTGCATGGAGTTAATTTACTGTTGGACCACCAAGCATCTAGCAGAGTTATTTGCTATTTCACAGTGCAAAGAGACAAAACAATTTTTTTGGCGTTTCACAGCTTTTGGGAGGAAAGTCAGTGTTTAAAGTCACAGACGCCATTTAAGGCATTCTCGGTTGCAGAGCCACGGGGACATTTTGTTAACAATTTATATAATAGGGTAACTTGTGTCACTGATGAACCTTTCACCCACACATTTGATAGCGCTGCAAACCTAGTCCTGAACTACCTTAATCAGAAGAAGTACCATTTGGTACCCTCTTACTGAAAATTTCTGAAATTTCCAAGCCTACATCTTATGTTTCTCTGACATTTTTGGAAGGACGGTTTTCTGTCCCATGTATGTCCGATAGGGGTACACAGTGCTACAGGTTCATTCCCAGGGCCCAAAAAGAACATGAGCACATATACATTTCTCACAAGAGGGAGTTACGGTTGTTTTTGTTGTTTTTCAAAAGCTTGCCAAGGAAGAAGATTCTGAAGGAATCTAAACAAACTGCACTCTTCATTTAATGAACGAAGCCTTGTCTTCTAAGATCAAAATCATGACTGACGCCACGAAAATCTCAGAAGTCTTTGTATTTTTCTCTCCTCGAAAGCGAGCAAATACAGCGATTACTCTGTATTAGACATAAAAACAACCATTCAACACATGTATAGTTCTGAAGAGGCATTAATGTCTATTTTCCCAACAGGCACGCAACTTTCGTACATGCTCCTGATCTGATATATATTGCTCAGGTGCTCAAGACACGCTCTTCAGAAAGGTCTGGACGCACAGAACTCAAGAACGCCTGTACCGAGAAAGCCCGCAGTAGGAGATAAGATACCCAAAGTAAGGGGGAAGGTCGAAAAGGACCCTTACCCAAGGTTACAAAAATTTCAATTCAGGCTTCTGTGCACTCAGGCTACTCAAAAATATTGAAGCCTAAAGAAATATTTTTAGTAGTTAATTCTAATTTTAAAACTGATTGATAATTAATTAAATTCTGATAATAGTCGTTCTTCAAGCTTTCCAAACACTTTTCGGCACTCTTCTTCAGTATCCTCAAGTTTCAGGTGCTGAATTAAACCACAATAAACAAACCGGCACACATTGTGGCGCATGGGTTCATAAGACTGATGCTCCTTTGAATGCATGTGTGGTTATAGTCGTGTCAAACACTAATGGGTCTCCAGTTTCAAAATAATGATGCGATTCACAATGCGACCTAGTGTCCACTTCTGAATCAAGTTAAAGCAAAATTTCATGCCGGACGTCACCTCGATTCCCACTCCTGCTATCGTGACAATGCCTTCATTGCTAACATTCTTATTCTTCCAGTGTTGAAATATCATTAGACAACCCGCGTTTTTCCAGCTTTAATCTAACTCTAAACTCCTGAGAAATGATACATTTTCTGAGGGAAAAAGTGCACTGCATGCGGGCAGTGTTATTTATCTCTGCAGATACACTACGGCGGGGTAGAACTTGTTGACGTCTCTATCAGGTACTCAAATACTCGAGAATTAAAATTGCACAGTTCCTGCACATGTTATTTGTCCGCTTTCAGCCCAATTGTGTTAAACATTACTCTCCAGAATCACCAGTTAACTTTTGATATTTTGCTGAAAATCCGCTCATCGCATGTCTACAGTCTATAAAGAAACTCTTACTCTTTGGGAAATCGTCAATATTTCCCGGCTGCCGTCATTGTTATATCTACAGCGTCATCGATATATCTACTTGATAAAACTATTTTCTATACCTCACTCTTACATTCCCCGACATACGAGTACTTTCAGTTTCCGTCTCGCCAATAATCTGGAGTTATCTGAAGTTACCTACCTCAAATACACTGCTGGCCACCCAAAATGCAACACCAAGAAGGACACGAGATAGCAAAGCCAGATTTACTGGAAACATAACAACAGATACAAAGATGAAACGATTGAGCTTACAGGGCCGTGCGACTTGCCGAACACGCAGACATCAATAGTTCGTGTGGCCCCCATGGCGGGCAATGACGGCCGCTACACGCAGCGGTATCGAAAGAAAGAGGCTTCGGATGTGGGCTTGAGGTATGTCGGTCCAGGTTGCTTCCACACGTTGCCACAGTTCATCAGACGTAGCCGCGAGTGTTGCTTGCGGGGCCACTCGGTTGCCGATCAGCGACCTTTGATGGGCGACATATAGGGAAAACAGACAGGCCACGGCATCAGTGACTCCTGGTGGATCGTGAAGAATTGTTACAAAATGCGTGCAACGTGCGGGCGCTCATTGTCCTGTTGAAACGTGGTCGCTACCGGCAATGGGTACCAGAGAGGTGCGGGGGTCATATCCACTTGCACCCCAAACAATAACGCCAGGCGACGGACCGGTATGGCGATGCCAATGCAGGCGTCACACAATCTCTCGCCGCGGTACCGCCACACAATCTCTCGCCGCGGTGCCGCCACACAATCTTTTGCCGAGGGGCCGCTACATAATCTCTCGCCGTGGTGCCGCCACACAATCTCTTGCCGCGGTGCCGCCACACAATCTCTCCCCGCGGTGCCGCCACACGCAGATCCGACCATCGTGGTGTTGCAGGCAGAAGCGGGATTCGCCGGAGAATAAACTGTCGTGCCAATCTGTAGTCCATGTGCGGTGTTCAACGGCCCATTGTCGCCGCACTCGCCAGTGGTGTAACGTCAATGGTAATAGGAACAATGGGCGCCGTGCGACAAGTCTCCGCTCCCGCAGACGACGTCGAACGGTGCGTGATGACACAGGTTCTTACGCAACACACCCTAATTCCTGCGCTAACGTTCGTAATGTGGCGGTGCGAGCCGTCAATGCCCGCCGCACAACATGCCGGTCCTCTCGTTCGGTGGTGTGCCGCGGCTGGGGCAATCCTTCACGTCGGTCCGTCCGTCCCTCCTACACCCACCGAATCCATACTCGCTTCATTGTGGCTGGATGTCGTCCCACACGAGTGCCGATGTCTCGGTATGATAAATAGCTGTCGCCATAAGCCACTATTCGTCCTCTGTCGAACTCCGAGACGTGCTGGAATGACTGCCGTATTCTGCGACGAGGCATCAGGAGGCTTCCAACGCACAGGTCCGGCCGCACAACACACTTCCACTACTTACACCCCGCCTTCTGTGCACCCTTCTATTAGTGCTTCTCGGTGTCGGGCCGGCCGCACATGATTTGCATATGCCCTGCAATGCTAATTGTTTGCCTGTCCTCTCCCAGGCGACGCATGCTGCGAATTTCAGGCCAAGCGGATGCTTCCTTTTTGGTGTTGTATTTTGGGTGGCCAGCAGTGTAAATCTGAGCCATCGACCTCACTCCATGATTGCATAATGTCATGCATCTTATCAATCCTGATTTTAGTTAGAAGACGTCACGCCATTCACATCATTGAAGAAATATATCATATTTTTACACACACTGTCAAATTTTGCATTAGATGATGTAGTTTAACTTCAGTATTAGCTAATGTGATGTTCAATGCTTTTACAGTGATGTTCAATGCTTTTACAAGAAATGAAGATTTATCGATTGATGGAGAAAAACTGGAGATAACAGATACGTATGTTTATCTTGGACAGCAGATATCAAGTGAGGGTCACATTGATGAAGAAATTAATCGGCGTACAAAACTTGCCTGGAGAGCTTTTGGAAGAAACAGCATAATTTTCAAGAGCAATATGCCATTATGTCTTAAAAGAAAAGTGTTTGATCAATGCATCCTTCCAGTGCTTACGTATGGTGCAGAGACATGGACCTTAACTAAAAGAGACATACAAAAGCTGCAGACAACTCAAAGAAGCATGGAGAGGTGCATGCTTGGTATAACCAGGAGAGATAAGAAGAGGAACTCGTGGATCCGAAAAATGACGAGAGTGGAAGACATCATGATCAGAGTTAAATCCCTGAAATGGCAATGGGCTGGACATACTGCCAGAAGGACAGACCATAGATGGACAGCCGAAATTTTAGATTGGATTCCAAGGGACAGGAAAAGACCCAGAAAAAGACCACATGGGAGATGGGTGGATGAAATTCGTAAATATGCGGGAGTGACATGGAGGAGACTGGCACAAGACAGACCGTTGTGGAGGAAACTTGGGGAGACCTTCGTCCAGCAGTGGATTGATAATGGTTGACAATGATGATGATGATGATTTGCTAATATTGCTTGGTCATCTGCGAATCTAATACTTTGTATTGTTCTGACACTACTAGTGATTCCGAGCAGAAAACAAGTCGGAAGATAAGTTTTCACAAAGATAATTGCCGAATAGGAACAGAAAGGCTCAGTACGAAAAGAAAAAAACGGGAATCTATTCAAAACCATAACGAAGATATCAAAGCAGGTTACAAACGCTCAGTACGGAAAGAAAAAACGAGAATCTATTCAAAACGATAACGAAAATACCAAGTCAGATAACAAAGGAATACAAGTGAGAATTGAAAGTGGAGGCTCACGAATAGCAGTTTTATATGAAAATAGAAAATTTTATTAAAGAAAGCAATAATAAAAGGCAAAAGAATGAAATTCAAAATTGAAACCTGAAAACATAGCTTCTGGAAACTGAAGAAAAACATTAATGAAGCAGTAACGGTAAGCAATAATAATTCAACATTATTAGGAGTTCAAAGAAGAGCGTAACTGAAAAATGTTGCTACTAATATTATTCGTCTTAGGTCTAAGAATTCCACAATGAAATTATGTGTGGAAAAAAACTTTCGCATACATATATATACTTACTTTTTTAGGGAAATAACTGTAAACTTCCACTTCAACTTTATTTTAATACACCAAATTGTTAACACTGAAGAAACGCATGTACCGTATTAAATCCTTTTATTTTATGCAGTAATAAGCACAAAGATTAGTCAAGCTTTCGCAATTCACTAGGAGACTTTTCCAAGGCAATGGTTGACATAAAAAGTCAGGGAATTGGAACACGTAACGAACAAAGATGATTCTGAAAATGACGTTGGTGACATAGCGAGCATTTTACATGAATTTTTATCCTGCAATTATACGGTGCGCCGTGATGCGTTTCCATCTTTTAATGACGTATACCAAACCACTCGTAGTTCAGTTGTGCTCGTATCATTACACGCTACTTTTCTGGAAATGATTTCGACGGTTTTCCTGATGGAAGTCTCTTTAAAGTTCGTGTTGGGGGTAATTCTCCAAATACTGTTCCACAGAGGAACGGTAGAAGAATTCATGACTTCCCTGTAGAGGGCTGTATTTGGCATGTCCTGTTTGACAATTCGCACGTGTTCTTTACATTTAGTGTCCAAGGATGTATCTGCCATTCCGAGATATAACATCTCCACGTTGTCAAGATATTTAAACGATGTAGCGTACACACATGAAGTTTCTTATCTTCTCTCTCCTTGCAGCTTGATATTATATGTGATAACGGGATCGGAGACTTCACTGCTATTAATATGTTGTATTTACGTAATACATTATTTTACGAATACGTAAATCCTGGGACATATGGGATGAAACCTGCGTATGTCATTGTCTTACTAGGTGATTTTGGTATTGTTGACATTTTACGATTTCTTACAATTTTATGTATTCTGTCTATCATCCTTCCTAAACCCAGTTTTTAAACCCTTGTTATAAATGTTATCAATTTCCTTATTATTTAAGTAGTCATGTTTGAACACATTATACCCTCTCTACTGTACTCTTTTGGTCACAGCGAATCTGGATTGACAAGGTTCAGTACGGCGGTTGATTTATAATAAACGTCCGAATTGAACCTGGATATTCTATTTCTTCAGAGCGCGATTTTCAGGTAATTCAACGTCCGATTCCCTTCAAGCCCCAAGGTGAACTTTATCGTATTGTGTTGGTTGTTTATCTTGTGAATGAAATAACTTAATACGTTTACTCCATCTTCCCATATGAAGAATATATCATCACCGCGGCGGATTCACACTCGGGGTTTTTTTATACAGTTTAGAAAGATGATATCTTTTAGCGGTCTAAGTACTGCTTCCGCAAGTATTGAAGGTAGTGGTGGACCCACAGTGCAGGTTTTGCTTATTTGTAGATGCGTCCACGCAATTGAAATAGCTGTGGTTAGCAACTAGATTTAAGGCGTCGATAATTTTCTTTGTTTGTGTCGGTGTGAATTCACGGGAAGTTACTATTGTTTTTTCAAGGTGTCCAATAGCCTGTAGTATAGGTACAGTCGGATATAAAGACAGAATGTCTAAAATTCCCAGTATATCACTATCAAATATATTCAACCTTCCTTGCGGGCTCCACAAATTCTTTTGTTGAATTATTTAGGTAATCGGAGAATTTTGAACATTCAGAGAAAAAATTAGCAAGGAATCTTTCTAACATGTATGTAGGAGATTTGTTCTTTGTTGTTATAGGTCTAAGAGCAGGTCAAGTTTTATGATTCTTTAGTAGCCCAAAGAGTGATGACATTTTAGTGCCCAGAGGATGTTTCGCTGACATTCCAATAGTTTATGGATAGAGCTTTAACTTTACGTACTATTCTCTTTAAAGGATTCCTCGACTGCAGAATTGAGTCCGTTTGATCAGCAAATTCTAAAAGTTTTCAACTATAATCGGACCTGTTGAGAACGGCAATCTGATTCGACTTGTCAGTTAAGGTAATCGATTTTGTAGCATTATAAAGGTTCTCTAAAACTTTTTTTAATCTTACTGCCACTTTTCTTAATGTGAATTTAAAAGGAGGAATATCAAAAAAGTGACATTAAGAAAGCTCATAGTAAATTTTAGAATCTCAGTTTTATAGAAAAGCCTTCTGCAAGGCAAATTGTAATTGTAATACAAACTGAAGCCCGACCTAAAGATTCTACCTGTTTGGAATAGTAATAAATGTTTTTGATATCTTATTTAAAATATTTATAAGTGTTTTAATAATATGTCTTAAAGAATATCTGCGAAACAAGATATCTAATAAGAATAATGTCACCGAAATCCCAACTAAAAATATCGAACCTTTTCGATTCTTAAAACTGAAGCTAATAATTCAAATAAAAAATTAAGAAATAGTATTTACTTTACTACAAGACGAAAACAATGAATTACCCTAATGGAATACTCCTCATTACATAAATTACCCAATGCCAGCAATATTATTAATATTGTTAAAATAGAATAGAAATGGCTGTTAGAAAAATAAACTATCCGATTTATATACTCTCCGAAATATCCACATTAAAACGAAGATACTGAAACGCCGCAGCGACAAAAATATTCATTTGAAAAAGATCACCCACAAACTGTTCTTTGTGAAATAATTCTCAGCATGGTTTTTTCCAAATCTGTCGACCAAACAAAACTGATGTAGAGGAAAATGTGACATAACTTCGCACCGTTTTGAAAAATATTTACACATAATTCAAGAATTTTTGTGCAGTTTCGTTTCTAAGATAGAGTACCCTGCGAAGAAAATACTTAAAAGAAGAATTGCTCAAAACGAATTTATGTTTACTAAATACTGGTTGTAAAATATGAAACATGGAATATAAAAAGTTCAAAATATTCGCAAAATATTCGGTACAAAATGCTATGCATGGAGGTACAATTTTTCCATAATGACTTTCATAAGTAGAAATATCGGAGCAATGTGTTTACCTATACATTCCTAGTAACAAAACTGCATTATTTAAACAGTATTATATTCGGGATATTTTCCGTATTCTCCTTAGTCATTTAAAACAAATATCTATTTTGTATATCATGCTTAAAACGTATGATACATTTGCTAAAAATTATCCCAGTAATTGTGTTATATCCAGCGGTAAATGGATTTTTCAAATTGTAATTTTAGAAGAAGATACGTTGGAAAGAATATACGTCGTATCATACATTTGCACTATTCAAAGGGAAATTTGCGTTCATTTCGGGGTGTGGGGAGGGTGCTGCTATGTGCATAATGTTTTCCTGAACTTCAGACCAGTGCTTCCTAAAGTGTATTCTTCGTAAAACTGCTGCCCCGCAATCTGTGAATAGGCCTTAAATTAGTAAAACTTAAATATTTTCCCATATTTTCTTCAAGTTGGTTTAAATATTACTGATTTTCCTTCTCGCTGAAGTAGGTATAAATACTTTTTTCGTTTTACGTCTGAAAAGATTGCTCTTATCTTTTTCTAATTTGCAATACCTGTATGCATCAGTTTGATTTATATCTTATCATTTTCAGTGATTTTCCCTGTGAGATATATCGCTAACCACGAAATGGGGTCCGTTTGATGTGCTAAAATGCAGAAAAATTGAGATATATTCATTAACATATTACTCCGAATATAAATTCTGTCAACATTTTATTCATTTCTGGAGAGCAAAGTTCCATTCTTCCTGATAAAATGACATGTCGGTAACGCATGAGGGTACAAAAAAATACTTTGCTTTTTCCCATCTCTGAAGAGCATCACAGTGGGCGGTGATCGTACACTGGGAAAGTGCTAACGATATTTAGG